>VOMN01132737.1:0-19716 GCA_014899125.1 Orchestia grillus | reverse complement strand
CCTACTCCCCCGGCATGTAAACAGCGGAATTTTCTTCAAGAAAAGCACAATTTCTTAGCGACATGAACGCCGGGCAAAAATTGCCTCCCTAAGATTAATGGGGGCTCACTAATTAGCGAGAACTGCGTAATTTGCCTAAGACGAGACCGAACCAATCATTAGTCACAGCTTTTGCAGGTCGTTAGAGCTTCCGAAATTCCCGCCCTGGCCAACTAATTTGTCTTGTACTGCCAAGTTATAATGCAACCAAGAATATATGTGCAGCGCGCATATATTCTGAAAACATTTCCAAACTCAATTCAATTATCGAAGTATTCATAAGCATTTTGTGTGAAGGTTCTCTGCCGTCGCAGGCGTCGGTAGTCCCAAAAAAGTTCATTTGCTTCGATGCTCCCTGGCCGTCAGTACACTCGGTGGGGAACTGTTGCCGTCATCGATAATGTCTCACAACGATACCATCACTCGGTGCTGCGGTGGGGGTGACGCTGTCTCACAGTGTAACTGGACTACTTCTTTTAACGCAATGCTCTTTCGGAGGCGTTAAATCGAACAAATTTGAAAGAAACCATCCCCGTGGGACAAGCCTAACTTTATGCGGATTTTTGAAATTATCTCCTTCGTAAAGCGTCACTCCATATAAATGTGAACGCTGAAGTTATGATGCTGAAGATACGCTAAACTTTCTATTTCGATGCAAAAGTCACTTGAGCATCCCGCAAATCCAAGCGCTAACAAAGAAAGAACACAGTAAATACTGTAAATACTGAGGGACTCCATCTCTATATCGACCTCCCTGAAGTACCCCGAGTACTCCACGTCTGACGTGAAGTCGCTCCCGTCACGCAAATTCAAGGACTTATGCATTCAGCCGTAATTGCAAGTCCGCTTATGAATTTACATAATATGATAATCTGATTTGTACAGATCTTTAATTTGATTAATACAATATAATTGATATTAACAAGAACAACATGCAGCTCTGTACGCGCAATCTCAGTTGAGGAATAGTTGGCAGGCGGGAACACGGATTTTCTTGGTCGACTTTTAGCCTTCGCTTGTCTCCCTCGATCTTCCAAAATGCTCTGATTTTGCCGAAGCGCGCTGCATTGCCCTTGACTTCTGCTCAGTCCAATTATTCTTATAATCGGGACCATGATACCGCAGCTGCGCGTTGTGAACACTTTACTTCTTCCAAATTCTAGCGCTGCCAGAACTGGCGTAACAATTCGCCAAAATTTACCCGCTTCACAAAATTGGCACAGTGGTTAAATTACATTCCAAACTTGTTATTGCACCAAGGTTCATTGAATTTAAATTGTTTCATTACCTTTCTTGCACAAAAAGTTCCATCGCACTGCAATAGATACCTCCCCCATGGCGCCCCACCTACGCACACGCTTGTCAATTTTTAGAAAATAATACGGACACTCGAATCGTATCGAATCATTAAATCGTAAACATTTGCTTAGCTGCAGCCGTATCGGAACTCTCTTGGAAATTAAGTAAGAGAACATTCTGGCACAGCGAGTCCGAAACGCACTTATCCTCAAAACCGATCATCGAAGCCTTTGGTTGGTCTATAGTTAGGTGTCACTGCATAACTACGCGCTCATGGGTGGCGAATGGATTAGGAAAAATCTTTAAACTGTAAAATTGAAACCTTAACTCACATTTATTCGTCCTTCCTTTACCACTTTCGGCGCAAAACCTACCAGTCCGGTGTGCACTCGTACATTTCGTGTGAAGTTGTCTAAAAAATTTACGCTTTTAGCAGGAAACCTCCCGGAGAAATGGTTAGCATTACATGGGAATTGGACTGTGCCTCTAGACCCGGCGCCCACTCCCTGTACGCAGGGCGAGCAATGCTCTGGGAGCCCTCCTAGAGGGGGCTATGCAGCGGTCGCTGATCAGCCGGCGTCAACGTCACTTCACGAAACGCTAGCGGTGGGGGTGATAGTAGTACTAGTGGTGGTGATAGTAGTACTAGTGGTGGTGGTAGTAATAGTACTAGTGGTGGTGGTAGTTATAGGACTAGTGGTGGTGGTAGTTATGATACTAGTGGTGGTGGTAGTTATGATACTAGTGGTGGTGGTAGTTATAATACTAGTGGTGGTGGTAGTTATAGTACTAGTGGTGGTGGTAGTTATAGTACTAGTGGTGGTATTAGTAATAGTATTAGTGTTGGTGGTAGTAATAGTGCTGGAGGTAGTAATAGTGCTGGTGGTAGTAGTACTAGTAGCCTAAGTATAAATTGCAACACTTCAGTGACTCAAACTATGTCATGCCAAAAGAGAAATAAGCATTTAGTGTGGGCGCTAGAGAACAGGGAATTTATACACAAGGTTGTGTTAGGTTACGTTACGTTGGGTTGGGTTGGGTTGTGTTAAGTTAGGCTAGGTTGGGATTTTCCACGCATGATCCCCTGCTCATAGAAATAGAAAATTAAGAATGAAGAGGAAGAAAAGACGAAAAAGAGATCGCCAAAAATGTGGGGCGAAAAATTCGAAGTCCCGAAGGTCTGTCTATAGCCAAGGTAGCCCGGTAGTGCCCCTTCGAGGACGGCAGTCGCCATGGCATACGACTGACACATCCAGCTCCATTGCCCATCCTGTGCCCCCGACCTGACGCAGGCCGCCGCTGCCGCTCGCCTCGCTCCTGCCGCTCCCGCAGACATGCATGAGCTTCCAGCGTCGCAGCCGCTGATCAATGACTTGCCACAGTTAATTTTTCAGGCTCTCGAGAAAACAAATGAAGGGTGCCTTCTCAGCCAAGATTAGAAGTGCCTCACCCCTGCCCAATGATTAGTTCACGATAAATTACTCCTAAAAAATTTGTGGACTATTGAAAAATGGAAATTTCTGGAGAAGTTTTTCATCCACGATTTACCTCTGAGAGTATTTGTATCCTGATAGTTTTGTTTCTTATTTTTTCTGGAGTCCCGAGGCGACATTTAGTTGTAGAGCCCTAATGAAATCAACCCACGATTGATAAATGTAAGTATTTTTCAACACATTCGAGCTTTTAGACGTGCGCTGAGCTGTGACCAGCGTGTCGTTGTTGCACCCGTAGCTGGGGCGGGCATTAGTCTTGAAGTGTACACCTCCCAAGAATGGCGGCTCTCAGGCCTGCTGTCACAGCCACAATGCCAACATACGACAGAAGCGCACGAGATAAGCTATCGTGCAGCGCGGCTCGTTACACTTCAATTTACTGCATGACCCCGCGGATTGAACTTTTCCCCAGCCAACGGGCATCCCTCGCGACCATCGTCAGCAAAACGTGTCCTCGAAAAACAGAAAATCAGTAGTGGGTTACACGAGCTCCGACCTCCGTCCCAGACAACGCAGATTGTGAATTATTCCCAAGTAATTCATGCCGGACTCATTTGCTACGCAGCCAATGAGCCCGGAGCGTACCCTTGAAGGCTCGCTGCCACAGGCCCTTTCTCAATATTTTTTGTTCTTTCTTTATCGTTCTTTCCCCTTCTCTCCATTTTTGTTGCCTTCTCCTTAACTCTCGCTAGTCTCATCCAATTTTTTTCACCCATTTCGTGAAAAATTTTGTCTGCATAAGACTGATTTTCGTCACTACAGTTATTTATCTTCTGTACTTGAACGGAAATAAATTCATTAAATTTAATGAAACAATTAACAAGACTCTGTAATAGATGTTTGTCGATGAACTACTCCAAAAATATATAACTTCTTCACATAATGTTCAGGATAAACTTGACAGTAATTCAGTATCTCATACTACAGACTGGCTGAAGATATTGGCTCCTATTAACAGTCACTCTGAAGCTCGTTTCCAGTCCGCTCGAGCATGTGATGGCAGTGAAAGTGGATCACTGGAAGCCACGGAAATAGAAAGAATAACCTGTATCGTGATGATCCACACCGGTGGAATAAATAATGATGGAAAACTTTCATAACCTGTATCATGGTAACCCACACCGAACATACAAATAATGATGGAAAGTATCATGAAAATTTACACTGATCATATAAATAATGATGGAAAACTTTCATAACCTATATCATGATAATCCACACCGATCACATAAATAATGATGGAAAACTTTTATAACCTGTGTGATGATAATCCCCAACGGTCGTATAAATAACGCTGGAAAAGTTTTATCAGGAAGAGAAACAGAGCTCTCGGAATTACTGAGGGCTTGCTCACAGGTCAGAGAATACACCCAGTGTTATGCAAACCAAATTTCCTCACCATGCGATGGTTTCGGACGAGTCTCCAGGGAGGGTAATGTGATGCCTCTGTATTGTTATTGTTCTCAGGCTCGGTTCAGAGGGTTACGAGGAGTTGCTAAAGACTAGTTAAGCCCTGGTCGACCAGGCTTGTTAATTGTTGACCAAATGTGTGGCAGCAGAATTGGGCTCCCTGCCACACCTCAGGGAAAAGTCAGAACTGATTCTCGGTGAAATTTTACTTCACCAGTCCCAATGTTTGTTCGCCTAACTCCTCAGATCTACACCCAATAGACTACAAGGTACGTGGTGCGATTGAGAAAGATACCAATCATGGTGCCAATAATACAAAAGACCTACTGATTGGCAGAATTAAGGAATTTGTTGGGCCCCTCCTAGGAAAACTTTAAAAACAACTTCTTTAGGTTCCGAAGCCTGATCGAGGCTGTGATTGAAGGGGATGATAGTTTTTTCAAGAGAAATTTGTTCACATGTAAATATACTTGCTATTGGATTTTCTTTTCGATTCATATATTTCCCGTTGCCAATCAATTTTCCTTTCCCCTAGAGAAACTGTGAAATTCAGTGCAAAACGCGCTGTACTTCTAAGCTCACAGAATAAAAATTCAATTCAGGAGCTCACTTTACATGACAGTTTTGCTCTCTGTCGCTGAGCTCATTGGAAGAAAGCACGAGGTGGCACGCAAGTTTCCTCTCTGATCCAGTGCCACTTAAGTCCAATCGGCTTTCCTTATTGCACGATTTCAGCAGCCGTCCCTCAAATGCAACTTCGGGCCAATCTGGCGACGCAATCTCGCAGACTGCAGCACAGAGACAAACGTCATTGGTGCCCCATCAGTCGCATTTACTGGGTCCTTCTGTCCCCTCAGTTCGTAAAATTCCTTCTCCAATAAGAGAAAAGGCTTCCAAACGTCCAGACCAGATGTTTGTTTTCGCTGGAAAAATCCCGGTATCAAAGCATCCAAACGATTCCATTTGTGATCAAAGACTTTGTGATCTCCTTTTAATTGGAATCCCATAAAATGAGTCTGCTTAACAATTGGGCTTTTGATCTCTCAATGTTTTAGTAAATAGGTAAAAGAAAGACAATATTGCGCATCCTCTATGGTTTGTTTCATCAGCATTTGGTAAAAATAAGAGGATTTTTGTGAGAGGTTTTAGTTAGAGGCAAGTTCATTATCAAGATTAGGAAAATGCTGCTTCATTCACGAAGCTTCCTTTTAAGCTCTTCTTACCCTAAAAATATGAGAAACTTGGCCCAAAGGTGGTGGGGGCTTTACGAGTATCTAACGCTACTCCAGGAGACGTTCCCCTTAATATCAAAACCTAACGCAGGATATTAAATTTTAACTATGTATTATCAGCTTTGGCGCAGTTAAGGGGTCGTAACCGTGACATTTAGCAGCCCGAGAGGAATGAAATTTCGCACTGAATGCGAGACACGCAGAGCAAGGGATTTACGCTCCTCCTTTCACTCCGCTCCTTCCTCAAAAACCGAACGAAAATGATAATGAAATAGGAATCGCAAGTTTCCTCAAGCAGGAAAAACGAAAACAACGACGGACTCCTAACAGCGATCGTAATTTTGCTGCGGGTAACTCGTGATAGTTTATTTCTAGAATTAAAGAGTATTCAAACAAGGGCAGCACTAGCAATAGGTGCCCAGCAAGTCGACTTGTTTCGATAAAACACAAGCTCCCGAAGCGCGATTTTGCGATGCTCCTTAAGTTAATGTCAAAAAATACACACATTTTTACATAAAGACTCCGTGTAACAACACGAGTAGTTCATGCTGTAACATTCCGCCCATAAAATTGTACGGGGCATCATCTGATGGGCTGTAGTTCTACATGGAAAATGTCTGAATGACACGTACCACAAATGCTCCAGGGCAGTGAGAGCAGTCTGAGCACCACCATACCAGCAAAGAACCCTGAAACTGATATCATTGCAATATACGCAAATGTGCAGCATAACAACAATAACTTTACTCTTCACCGAGTGTGAGCGAATAGGAAAAGCCTTTCCATGATCACCACACGGCTCGTGAGAGGAGTAGGCGCAGGACGTACGCGGCACACCACCGTGTGCGCCCTTTTTTTTCTCTCCACACATGTGATGCACTTCAAACGAGCACTTCTGTCGCCCAGTTCGAGTTCGAAACTATTTTTGTTGATACTGGTGGTTAGTGAACAACCTCTTCCTGCAGTGGTACTCTCGTTGTGGGACGTGGTGTAGTGCGTTGAGTCACATATTATTTTGCCCCCAAATATCTGCATTCTTGTTACAATTTTGCCAGCTCAGTAACAGTAATTCGAGAAAGAAACAGGTACAAATGCTGGCTTTCATGCGAAAAAATTGAGCTTTGAAATTCACATTAAATTAGGTATCTGAAATCGAAGAATATACCAGTTCATACCGAAGTACCGGAGAATTAAGGGGAGCATTATTAAAGTAGGACTGGCTATTAGATTTATAAGAAATAAACCGTGTTTTAAAGCGCTCCAGATGACTGGGCAGCCGCCAGGTGCGACCACCTCAGACGCAGTTCCTCTGGCCAGAAGGGCCACTGCAAGACTCGCAGCTCGGGACACAACAAAAATGGCACCCACGTGTCAATTCCAAAGCCATAAATTAAGTGGCGCTCAGCTGCTTCGAGCTCCTCAGGTGAATTGCTTTCTAAAGCATCATAGTCGGTGATACAGCGACAGTTGCGGCTTCGTGAAAAATATGTTTCATCCTTCCTTTGTAGCTCACTAATTGAATTCAAGGGACATTCGTTAACGGAGCTGAGCCAACCAAATATCCTCGTAATGAATTGGATCGGCCTTTAACCCTCAAGCTGAGCTCGAGAATTTTCAAATGTGTCCTCCAGCGAGGCTTCAAGGCCAGAGTAACGCATAAGTTCCGTGTGTTTCCTGTAGATCTTTGACGACAATTTCAATAACTTGTGACCTTGGGAGCCTCTTCAATATTTTCTTATATCATGCATCGACAAACGGGAATCACCGGTAGTACAAAAACCGAAGTAAGACACCTGTCGAGACAGTAATTACACTGACAGAGCCGGCAACTAATAATTCAACTATTTTATTCAACGGCTCTTGGATAAAAATAGTTCAACAGAGCCGGCAACTAATGAGACATAAATTGAATAGGCTCGATAGCAGCAGAAGATCTATTACAGGTGTATGTTCAGAGAGGTCAGTTAGGTACTGGAGAGGCCGGGAGAAAACAGAATCAGTTGCCTGCCAAGCTGACATGTTGCTCTCGATAGTGCAAGCGAAATACTCCGTATTATTATCTGATACTAGGCCACCCGTAGCCCGTACGATCACTATTAAATTCCGGTTCGAGCCCCTAACGATTCTTCTTTATTTCTTATATAGCAATAACCAAAGTAAATAATGTAAGCACTTTAGTCCCAACAAACCGTAAATATGATACGATAGGAAGACCCTCATGATAAGCGTACCTCATGAGCGTGCCTAGTGTACGCTCTTCAATGGAAGAGTGTACACCAATGACAAACAAACCAATGAAAGGAAGTAATATCCTCTAACGAGTTTAGGTATCCTCATTTTCACAGTGCTCGACGAGTTTATGTGTGGGAGCAGCCTGTTGCATTTTAACAACTTTTCCTTCTTCAGAATCTGTAAAATCCCTCATCGTAGCTCAGCTTATAGTGCTGTTGGATCTGAATGAAGAAGCGCAACTTAATTCGAGAAATAAGACTATTCGAATTGAAAACAAACTATCAAAATAATTTTAGGAAGCATATCTGTAAGATATTGGCTCACTGATATTTTGGAGTAACATTTCAAACATTTCCAGTATATTTTCCAAGCATTTCGTCTTTATTGTTTATCTCTATGAAAATTTATTCTACTTATTAGTGTAGAATACTGGGAATCAAAAATGGAAAAAATGATGAGGCGCTCATGTCTCCCATGCGAAGGGTCGCGAGCTCGGTCCAGGTGCGATCCAGGCTACAGCTGTGCAGTGCACCTGGATACGGACTGACCTGGAACTTTTCCTTATCTACTTGGAATTTTTGAAGAGTGTAATTCGCGAATGAACAACGGTATTAATATTTTGGGAAGGGAGAGCTTCCTAAATTATTCAAAGCAGAGTATACCGCAATCTAAGTCCATTCAAATACGATTTTTTCCAGCAGTCCTCCAAGTTTCATGGAGCAGTCCTGCTAGTTTGAAAAACCGTTGTATTACCACGGATCTGGCTAATGAAATATAATATATTCATAACCTACCTGACGATAACAATTTCTCTACTGTACACACTCCGCTTCAAAATAAAACGTTCCCTCCCGAAGACAGCAATTAGAGCATCGCGACGTTAGACGTTATGAACCCGTAGACTTTTTGACCGTTTTCATTTGCTGCGGCAACAAGGGCTCTTTTGCGCTATCTGATCGCAGCTGATCGAAAAATCCAGGGAAAATGTCTTCATAAATTATTCATGCAATCTTCTTGGAAGAATAACTTGTGAGCGTTAGCATAAAATACCGATACTGGACACGATCCCCTGATTTTTTTGATGATCTGCGCTGCCAGGCTACATAATGTACATAGATAATATTGGTGCTGTATGAAGAGGTTTCCTAGCTCAGTCGCTACAGTGACATTCCAGCTGAACATTGACCTAGAATGAAAGAAAGGAGAGACGTTCTTTGGAAATCATGGAAGTCAAGTGTTGCACATTCGGAAACTTATCTTAGTAGCTAAGGCCCTTTTGAAGAAACTTAGGTTTATCACTTTTTGTACAATCTACTCTCTTTATTGAGCACGTACATCCTATAGAAGGAAATTTCCGCTCAAAAATTTAGCTTCAGAAAACACTTTCCTTCCTTTTGCTACCAAATAATTCCTTCGTACTTCGTGCAGTCAGTGAATGATTACTTGAAAACTGAAAATATGCTACGGGACTCCTGCTTCCCTGAATATACAGAGGAAGCCGCACTCTGAGGCAGCAAGTGCTTCACAGCCTGCCTGAACGGCAACGTTGCAATGAACAGTAAATTGAAGTTCATTATTAAGAGCGCACTTCTAAAGAACATTTTGACATTGAGAAGAAAAAACACCCCCAAAAAAGAATCGCTTCCACTTGGTTCAGTTGAACAAGTGACAAAAATGAGCTCATTTTTTGTAGTAAAATATGCGATTGAGACCTTCAGGAACACTGAACGGCACGTGTCTTCCTGAAAAGCGTTGTGGCAAACAGGGGCAAGTTTCTGCAAGACTTTGCGGAGCGGCGGTTGCGAAAGTGAAACGCAAATAACTGCATCTCAAATTCAAATGAACTCCGGATCTCTATCCTTGAAATTTTCACACAACACATAAAGAGAATATTACCAAATTAAATTTTAAACATCTTGCACTGCGTAAACAACATACCACACTGGACAATATTCCAGGAGCTGCATCAGCATTCATCATATCACATGACGCTGATCTTTATTGCTATCGGACAGGAAGTAAAAAGAAAAAATGCTGAAAAAACAAGGCACATCATCGTTAGACGTATATTACAAAATTTAAATCGAAAAACTACGTCAAAGACATCACTAACGCCGTCTTGAAAATGACATGCATTTCACGACCGTATAACGAAGGGGCAAACAGTTTCGCTTGAACAATGTTATAGTTTTTATCAGGGAATTCGAAAGACCCAAGAGTGTTAAAACACTAAAGGAAAAATCAGCAAATATAGTGACAGGGTGCGATCTCCACTAAAGCGTTAATCCTGAAAGTTAGTTTAAGAACATTATTTGATGTTTTATACCCCAATTAATAATAAATATAATTCGGTTAAGTTTTGTCATCGTTATGATATAACTTGAATTACTTGATTATAATCGACACAATTACGTGACATGGAAGCCGTATGTAAGTACAGTGCGCACCCTCCCTCGTAGCGCCCTGCTACCAGACGGGTGCTAGTACGCCACCGGAGGTGAGAAAAGTGTACTCGTGGCTCTGCACCTCAGCCTGCGTGCCTGGAGGCGGCCAGTATCTTCCCATCTGCTCACCATTTCATCAAAATTATTATCGCTTGTGATTCAGCGACCACAAGGAAGACAAATGGAAATGTGATTTTGCTTCAGCAGGTCCCTTTTCGTTGGCTAAAGCCCAACATATAAGACGACCGCCAGATCAATATTCAGCATCCTGGAGAATACAAAAAGAAACATCATCAGTTACGTTCCAATCATAAGTCATGCAATTGAGTGTTGTGAACCAACCCACGTCAGCGGTATCTTCATGAGTTGAGTACGTTGGCTTACACATGGTTTTTAGATAAGCTGGACTCCGGGAGAAACTAGGGAATTGCCTATAGTTATTGTATTTGAACTCTGTGGCAGACTTCATACCGCGTTTGTATTTTTATAAGGTCTAGAAATAACCCGTCACTCTCATTTGTTTCGTGAGATATAAATCCTTGAATTTGCGCGATTAAGCAGAATTAGGGTCAAGGTCTCTCAGTCGTATCACTTAGAACTTCTATTTTTTGAAGTTTAAAATGTCCGATAGAACTTTCCAATTGTCTTTTATCGTTGTGAACGTAGGAACAGCAAATCGTCGAAAAGCCTTATTTAATTACAATTAACGACGCATTTATTAACACAGCAGTTATATTCGCACAATTGCCCTCATACCGATATAATCAAATGTTTTAATACCAAGATTTCACCACTTAATTTAAAAATAACCGCTCGTGCCCCATCCTTGCAAATAGTAGGTATGAAATAAATCATACCGTTACGAATTTTTAAAAAACGAGATATAGAACTGATGAATTACACATTCGCGTTACCCAAGCTATGAACACCCACAATATATTTGGTTGTCGTACTGACCCTTTGCCTGACCCACTGGAAAATTGTTTCTAGTACATCACACCAGTGAGGCTAACACGCACAGGCTATTTCTTATTACTTAATGACGCGAAACGCTATGCACTGTCGCTGGCGAGCGAGACGCCGCGCGCTGCTGCTGGCGAGCGAGACGCCNCGCTGTTGCTGGCGAGCGAGACGCCGCGCGCTGCTGCTGGCGAGCGAGACGCCGCTTGCAGCCTCCGTATTTTCGCTGACGGCCGCTGCGGGCACTCAAGGGAAGAACTGCGTCGCTTGCCTCGGCTAGAGTGATAAACTGTGCCTCAGGCCTCGCTACGCCGCTAAAATTATTATTTTTACCTCGTATATCACCCACAAAACTCTGCCCGGCCGGCCGAATTAAGTGACTGATAAATTATGAGCCGCGAAACTGATAAGCTATACTTTCTGAAATGGGTTTGAAAGACGTGGTAAATAAACTCTTATTTGCCTCAGGGTAAGTCGAAACACTTTCAAAGTATTTCAAAATAACTTGTATGAAACGGCTGACTGTCACTGGCTCGAATCAATCTCTCCCATGATTGCAATAGTTTTAAAATTCGCATCACGTTCATCATTCAAATGCATCAGCTTTGGATGCATGGCACAGGCATATCGATTTGGTGAAAACAGTGGATTTTTGGGAATCGATTTGCTTAAATTTTACAGTGTTCAGTTCAAACCTCGTCATGTATTGTGAGACAGAGAAAGATCTTTCTAATTTTACTCTCCCAATGAAGTGCATTATGTAAAGGCAAGACAATTGTGGTACAAAAAACGGAAACGAGGAATAATCTTTATTTTAACCGTAATTTTTTCCTGGAATATTCGGAACCTTCCACAATGGGGTTAGAGACAGCGTTAGTCTCTAGTGAGCGTTAGTTCTGGTCTTTCGCTGACAGTGTTTTCGGGAGATTATTTAGGCAGAGAACACTTGATTCAAAAGGCAGTCACACGAGGATGACTTGAAATCTCTGAATATGCGCGTCGCAAATATTGTGTCCACTGCCCTTACACTGAGAACTCGCCTACTTTTTAGTGGTAACAGTAGTCAATTCGCAAGTGGCCCGATCACGACCACAGCTCTCTCACACAGATCTTTACTAGAGTGGTAGTGAGAGAAAGGGAGAGAGAAATGGCCTCGAGTGTCCAAAGAGATTAAAATAAAACGTCGACTATATGGCCAACGAAAATATTGCCCCTGACAAAATTGCCATCAATATTGACAGACAACATTGTACCCTAGTTCTCTGAACTCGTGCTACAGTTGGTGGTGCTGCACCTCGAGTTGGTCGTGCTCCACCTCGAGTTGGTCGTGCTGCACCTCGAGTTGGTCGTGCTGCACCTCGAGTTGGTCCTGCTTCAGAAGGGGGAAGCTTTGCCCATTTCCTGGATCCCATAAGCCCATAAAAGTGTTGTAAGGTTGTCCCTCTGGAAACCGCTTTTTTGAACTGAAAATTGTGTGCCTTGGAAATTGAAATCTAACTTTGAACACTTTCTTCTTTGCAATAGTGCTTAGTCACAATGAATTTTATGAACTGCTTTATTTAAAAAAAGACTGCTCATACTGTGGGTGAGATACATATCCAATCCGCGGTCAAAAGTTTATTTATCATAGTAACACAACAGTGAAGTAATCGAAAATTGAACATCCCATGTATTTTGTACTCTAAATACCAATTCGCTGATTACTAAATCTGATATGAATTGATTTCAACATCGATGTGTTTTCTTGGTGTGCGAGAATTGAATTCCCCGTTTCTAAGAATTGCTCGAGTTGTGTTTTTGCATAAATTTGTTCCAGCCGCTTCCAAATCATTTTGAAATTGAGATCAAGCCACTCGACGATCCGTCTTTACTTCACGGATTATATGTTCAGCCGCACGGCCTAAAGTTTTTGACAAACACCCTAAACGTTGTAGACGTGCAGTATGCAGATATGACGTCGGTATATGACGTATCGAATATTATTTTCTTCTCACGGTACATAACTTCCTTCTTTCAAAGCAAGTATTTAAAAGCATCAAGCCTAATTGGAGAAGGGACTAGCTAAGAATGTAAGCAAGTTTAGTCAATCAGTTTGATTAGCTAAATGAAATCTTAAATCTCACGGACACGCCACACGATTAGACTTACAATAATTAATGGATGCAGAGACCACGAAATTGCGCGTGCCGTGCAGATTAATCTCGGCCATTGAGCTTTCGTATCGTCTCTACAAGGCTCTCATTACGGGATCAGGGTGACCAGCGTCGCGGCACTAATAGATTGAGCTTGTAATTGCCACTAACGTCCAATTTCGCTAAAAACTCCGCCAAGTAAACAGGAGACGACCGCCCTGCTGTACCGGGTGACACAAAAAGAAAAAAAACTGGTCGAAAGTTCATTAATATATGAGGTACCTTACGTTGTAAAATGAAAATGTTCTTTCTTAAGGTATGATTTTTATTTCGCAACACGGAGAAATATGTTAGAAGTTTTAAACTTTCCACCAGTCTGTTCCGTGTTACCCTGTACGTACGTACATCAGTAGAGACCCAATGACGAACTTCTAAAACTACCCACACCTGAACGCAGCCGCAACCGATCATTAGCGAAGCTGGCAGGCCCGGAGCGAGGAGGGCACGGTGAAAATTTCATTGAATTCCATTCTGGACATTGGGGGCTAAATTTTGTAACATCGAGACCAGGGCAGCTCTGAGCTCCCGTGAGTAGGTATAATGACTGGCTTAGTAGTTATGGATGACACCGTGTTTGGGGCATCAAAAGGACAAAGACATGAAGAAGAAAACCACGGTGATGTGGAAAACGGAAATCAACATGCGTTGAATAACAAGAGACGAACTGACCACTCAGTGCAGGAGTGAATATCTACAAGGAAGGGAGCTGCGAGGGATTTTATGATGGCCATAGATAAGCGCGCGAGGCACTGAAGAGTTGAGGTTTGACAAGAAGACGTCAGAATGAATGCGATGGTCCTCCATTGTCTGGACAAATTGAAACCCAATCGGTCTTTGAAAGGGATTCTTGGACGCCAACTTCCACCAACTTTCTCCAACTTCCTCCAATTTCCACCAACTTCCACCAACTTCCGCCAAGTGGAAAAATTTCTACTTTAGTAAATGGAGTCATTTCATCCTTGCTGGGAAGAGAATTGTGCGATACTGTGATATCACCAGTCGTGTTGTGTGCTTCATGTAGCGCGAGCACAGCAAACTACTTCCGATGACCCACCGCACGAGCACTGCGAGCTACTTTCAAGGCCCCACCGCACGAACACAGCGAGCTACTTTTAATGCCCCACCATACGAGCACTGCGAGCTACTTTTAATGCCCCACCGCACGAGCACTGCGAGCTACTTTTAATGCCCCACCGCACGAGCACTGCGAGCTACTTGCGAAGCTTGTTAAGGTTCACACGAACAGGAGCGGCTCATTTAAAGATTTCTTGACGTGAGCGGCGTCCCAAACATAGCGCGAGTCACCGCCTTCCGTGCCTGGCAATGAAGCTAAATTCAAGGGGCATCACACCTAAGTAATGCAGGTGCCTGCGTGAAAGCTTGGGGTGACCAAAATAAAGAAAAAATATCCAGATCAAGAGCTCCAGCAACCTTTGTCGTCTCTCACCTCAGTCGATAAACGTCGGCTCAAAGGCGTCCTGTTAATTGTACAATTTTGTAATTGAATGACCCAATACAATAGTTGAATGTTTGAGCAGTCAATGTCAGAAGTGCTGAATAATTTCTAACTAATATTCAGCCTGATAGAATAGAACTCTTACTAGCGTTGGTTCTTTGTATAAGCGAGCGTCTTCGATATCAGACAAAGCAAACAGAAGAATGAATTCATTCCTATCAATTTATACGGAGCCTAAGCTGAATAGGTGCTCAATAGCTTAGACTGTAGATAAGCAATGACGTTTTAAAAATGCAATTTATTCAATTGAGCAAATTCAATGGAAAGAGGAGTGTAATTACATTTACTTCGGAGCAAGAGAGCCTGCAGAGACGTGAGGGATGTAGCAGCACGTAGAGAACTTTCGGTCATGTGAGTCGGCCGTCCAAATGACATGCAACACAGCTCCTTCTTTGGCTAAACTCTAAGCTCAACTTGATGGCGCGACGGCGGGTTGATGCTCGCAATGCTCAAAATTAGGGTGTGAAGTGCAGCTCATGTAAACTTAGCAAACGTTTGACTTGAGATACGACGTGATCAACGAGCCTAATGTCCATTGCCATATTGTAAATAAGATTTACAACATGGCGGTCCTCGCTATGAGTGTTTCAGCAGTAGCAAGAGACGCCTCAACAAAACGACAGATTGAAGTATGATTGAAGGAAATTCTTCCCTCAAAACTAAGCCCGACCTTCCTGACGGGCGGTACACCAGCCTCGCTCGGGAAGGCTTACCAGAACTCCTGACAAGGAACCTGAGAATTCGTAGCTATCTATCCAAGAAACTTGTCTACGAGTTCGGTTTCTCGGAATGTTATGACAAATTAAAATAAGAGGAAAATGTGATACGGTCGGTTTAACTGCGAAACTAACCACAGGACGTGCTACTGACTCACTAATAAGTAACTGGGAAACCCACCTAGGACTGCTAAGTTATTACGACATTGACACGATAAAAACACTCCCAACACTGGGCGGAACCTCGGAACCTCACAAAGACTGGAGAAGCGGCGGGGTCCAAAGTGTGTACCTCGATGAACAATGTCTGCAGCGCACCCCCTAGGGACAACCCTCAAGCAATTTGGGAGGGACCTTGCTCCCCCGGGTCTTGATTGGAGCAATTACGCGGATCTTTAAGTTATGGCCGCCCTTTGCCGTCACTCTTTGCGCTGGTTACGGCCGAATAACACACCGCCCGGCGAGTACACAAAAACGCTCCCCTTCTTAACTTCAAATCGGAAGCGTGTCTGCTACTCGCACACTTGTGGCGGCTCTCACACATGTGGGCCGACACCGTTTCCCGGTTACGCTATACAGCAGTGCATGTTAGACGAGAATAGGAAGCGCTTCTCCGTTTCTAAAATCCCATTCTCACTTCTAAACCATTTTATTATGGCGTTAAGACCAAGAAGCGACGAATCGAAAGTGCGGCTTGACTCAAGACAGCTCGACGAATGCTTTCGTTGAGCTTTAACTTGCAAGTTCTAATTTTTTGCATGGGCCGATCGCAGGTCGGCGATGTCCTTTTGAAGCCCGGTGAATTTGAAAGTTGAGCCATTTCTGCTCGGTTCAGTGTTATTTATCCTTCCTCACGCGCACACACAATGACACACATATATGCATACCTTTCTTCACACAGACTTTTACAGTAGCGTCCAAAATAAGGGAGCAAAATTTAAAAGTTCGAAACTTAAATAATGGGTCAATTTTTCTATAACTTCTACAACGTAGCTGTATAGTCACATTGTTGTGACTTGTTGTGACTTCAGGTTAATTGAGCCGATATGTGAAAAAAATGATCAGTTTCCTTATTTTCAAGCACCTAAATTTAGAGAACTTATATGTATATAATGTGGTACTCTGAACCGATACATGTACGTGACTCACGAAGACCAATATGAGGAAAATAAAGGCTGTTTACCATCTGTGCAGCATTAATCACTTCAGCAAATCCTTCTGTAGAGTGCACAAAAAGTAAGGCACCCCTTTCAGAACATTGTTGCCATAAAACTAGTAAAAAAATCAGGCACATCGCAATTGAAAAAGGAGATTCTAAAGTTTAAAATAAATTTAAGCTTGGAACCCAACATTTTTTAGATGACCCCATTATTGGTCAAACCACAGTGTGATGATTTTGTGTTCATTATTTTACCTATAATGTCCCTCTTGTTATGGTGTTTATTCCAAAATTAATATTTCGTTTTAATTCCTTTCCTTGCTTCTTCGAATTTTAATACTAGTGCTTTATGCACTTCTCTGAAGGACTTGCGCCCTTTACCAAATATTCTCTTGTAATTTCTGTGCACACTAACAATCACTTTTTTCAAAGTGAAATTTAACAATTTTTACTCGCTCCTCTTTCGTTAGCCGCACCTTGAGGGCTATAATTTTGAGACTCTAAAGCGCAATCTATAATTATTGTAAGTAGCACTGATACACTAAAAAACTAGCATCTCTTTTTTCACTTTGAATGAATCTGATCTTTTCATTATTTATAGTTTCATGGCAATTTTTTAAAAGGGGTACCTTACTTATTGCCTACCCTCTAAATTAGAAACAGTTGTTGAATCTAAACTTGTCAAATTTTGGAATTAAAATCACTGATAACGAAATTTCTTGACTTCTGAGTGTATTGTGAGCCGAATATTAAAAATTTACAACGACACTGGTAGACACACAAGAAAAAAGCAGGAAAGATCAAGAAGAACTACAGTGAGGATCATTCCCTTCATCGTCTTCACGAGGGTTGTTTTCTCACTGCGGGATACGTAATACGCAAATTGTGGATGAAATATTTGTTTCTCGGCAAATTGTATCTAAACGTTTGCATGAAATACTTCATCTCAGAGGCCTTACGAAATGCCGCTGATGAGTTAAGAAAACCAAGATAGCAAGATAAGCTTCCGTAATCATGCATGTCAATTGGTTTGAAGAAAATTGTTGCCGTCAATAGCGATCGAAAGTTGTTTGTCAGAAGAATCAGTGAAATTTTCAAGGCTTAATGTGTCAAGAAACCCTTCAATTTCGGTGTGATCAGCGTCTTGTTTTTTGGCAAGGTTTTAGGATTTGGTGGGACACGCTTGTACGTTCAAATCCAAGTGCTAATGGTATAATGAATAAAAGTCTGCTTGAATAACGCGTCGTGCCAGTGTTGCAAAATTCTGGAGTTAGGAAGCCTGTGGTTATGCAGGATAAGGCTCATTGCCGTAAGTCAAAACTTGTTACGGACTATCAAAGGGATCAAAGATTTGAGGTTACGAACAGGTCACTCTGAAGTCTACCTAAGTTTTATAAACTTTTTTATAAATGCTTGGTTCGCGCATTCCGACTTTTTTCCTGATTTTTGCGTCAATTGTAACATATCATTTGTTTCTATATATGATATACATATATTATACATTCGTCAATTGTTTTCAACATTTTTAGAACGATTTAATTCTTTAAAATAAGTTCTTTCGAGATTCGAAACGTCGCAAATAAACTTCAGCGTTGCTTTGGGAAATTATATTTTTCGTCTCAACCCTGCATTGAAGGCTCTAATAAGGAAAATAGGAAAAACTAACAGAAAAGTTGTAAATAAAGAGTGGTCCCTGGTCTTCAACAACACCTGTCTGAAAGGAGAACTTGTTTCCTACGTATATGAAATTTTATGTTCCACTTATGGGAGACAAACCCTGTTGATGCGAGTGATTTATAGATAAAATTGCAGGATAAATGGGTGAAAACCACGGTGGCCCAATGATAAATTTGGGGTACTTTTGCGACTGAATGGTGAAGACCCGCGTTCCATCGTGTCTATTCGTTTTTTCTCAGATACCGATTTGTCCCTTAATTTTGAGCACTTTAAGATTCGAAAACTTCGAATTTCTTCGTACATATTGGTTCAGTTTTCCTGAATAGTCGCAGCGAAATTTACCTACATTCACGGAAAATTCTAGAAAAATTTACCAATTTTACTTAAGGTTTCGAACTTTTAAATTTTGTTCCTTTATTTTGGTCGTCATTGTACATAACTCCGCATACACACACATACTGTATATTTATGTTTGTGCGTGTGGATGGAGGGTACAGAAAAAGAAACCCAGAAAAAATTGTATGTACAGGTATATATATAGATCCAAAATTGTATCAGCTAAGAAGAATTTCATCACACACAGTTTCAACATCTGCCTATATTCAAAAGCTCCTCTAGGACCACGATAGTAAAGTGCGCAAGTCCGTCTCGCTGGCCCGCTAAGGATGCCACAACATGCCGCTACTCCTCTAGAATCCTTGCAAATATCAAGTCATTCTTTAAAACTTCTCTTCAAAGAAATATTTTTACACTCGACGAACTCTAGCACGGGGCTATAGAAGGAAAAACTTGAAGCGGAGCAAAAGGATAAGCCGCAGATAAAAAAGTAATCACCTGGAAATGGAAGAGCCCTCAAAACCCAAGAGCTCCTTGTGGGCAGCGAACAAGAGAACGCTTTCCTTACAAAGAGCATTGGTGCGCTCGCATCATCAAAGCCGTAATCCGCTCTACCTGGAGTACAGTCCCTCAAATGCGGGGCAGTGTTTCCATCTCGACTGCAAGCTGCTGACACAAGACGGTCCATTTCCCTGGAGCACGTTTTGTTACTTTTCTTACCCAGCAGTGCTTCTCAACATATTATCTTTCCAAATGTTGATTTAACCTCCTGATTTTTGCCGTAAGAAATATCCCCGCAACGATCCTCACAGGTCAACGAATAAAACGATTCAAGCGTCTGGCCAATGAACATCATCGACTATATATTAGAACTGAATCGACCGAAGCCTTCAAGACTTATGAGACGAACCCTCCCTCCTCATTGTAGCGTTGAGCTCATTTTCTTGTGAAGGCCTTCAAAGCTAGTAAATCAGAAGCCGAAATCAACTTTACGGCGGTCTTGATGCTGCT
>VOMN01132726.1:0-26149 GCA_014899125.1 Orchestia grillus | reverse complement strand
GTCAGGCACCAATCACGCACAGGCGAACGATCACACGCGAAATAGAAGGGCAGGGCAAACGAAATACGATTAGTGTTACCACCCCTTGTGTTCTGTGACAATATGATGTACATACTCGTGTTCACCGTATGCAAGGTGCTGCTTGATCACGGCAACCACGAGGTCCCAGTCTTTTGTAAATGAATACCAACTCATCTCTGTCGATGCTGCTAGTTACATTTTCATGCGAGATTTTGATGCACGTTGTCTTCGTCATAACATTTCAGAATACGAATCACATAAAATTTTAATTCCCGATCATCGTCTTGAGAAATGGAAATCTTTTACAAGATAAGATTCGGTGAATAAATTAGTACATAAGCCGAAAAACTCCGAATTTCAGTTTCTAGAAATATTCCTCACTCTTCATGTTCATGTTTTGTAGCTCCTGCCCTTTGGTTATTTTTGTTTTCAGAAAAGCCTTGAAGACCGTCCACTAATGAACGGTTTTTAATTTTCTCTCCCTGAAATTGGACCGAAATATAAAAAATGTGAGGAAACATAAAAAATTGCATCAAAGGAAGCATCATCTAACATTAGATTGGAAACATTCGCTCAATTAACATGTCCCTCTCGCGTCGAAATCAGAGGCACGACAGGAGAGATGCTGGCTGGGCGGCGCTTTTCACAGTCATATTCCGCGAGCTAATAAATTATTCATGTCGTTATGGAAAAGTTAACGTAGCCGTTATCAGAAGCAAACAAAATTTGAACTTGTGAATGGCTCTCATTAGCTCGAGCGCTCGTCCACCGCGCAGCAACAAACTTGCGCCTCGAATTATTATTCACACGAGGGCGAAAAAGAGAACTCAATAAAACAGGAAGGGAGAAGGAGATGGAGAGGAAGAGAAAAACCATGACAGAAAGATGAGTTATCGTCTTAGCCAGCATGCGTGACTGCTCTACTAATGACTGATGAGGTTACGAAAAACAAATCAAAATGATAATAAAAATATGATATCATGCACTCACTAAGATTTTTTTTACGTCATCTTAACACCCGAAACACTAAGATTGAAATGGTCGCTAAAGGCAAAATCACAAAGGTAGAAATTAATTTTAGTTTTCTTCGGACCAACCAATTGTTATGTGCTCAACGTGTGCTGTACAACTTGTACAACTACAACCAAATGAAGCTTAGTAGGTACAGCTATTTAAAAATATGCGAATGAAAATGGTTCCTAATAGTTACAAATTTGAAACCAAGTTGAAATAAAAGAAGATAGGCTCATGGATAAAATCACTTTTTCGCAAAACGACGGAACGACTCTGTGCGAATGACTATGGGCAATCTGGACTGTCCATTACGCCAGGTAAATTGCACATGCGCTCTGAGTTTAGCCTTTTGGGAAATTTAAAAATATTAAAAAACGTGAAGGAAACTTCAAAACTGATGCTGAAAATATCTTCTAAAAGAGGAGCAATTTCATAAGATGTCACTTTTGAAATTTACTTCAGTTAAGGGCTATCCATGTCGCCGTACACATTCAGTAAGCCGATTGCAGAAATTTTGCCTAGCGCGGCGCAATGTGGCAGTGTTTTCGTCAGTCGGTGTTTTGACCTGGGCAAGGTTTGTTGGTCTAGTCTAGATTCTAGAGTGACTCACTCTAGCTGGTCTGGTACACAAAACTCTGCAGGTGTCCCCACGGGAAGTAATCACACCCTGAGAGGTCTGGCGACCTAGACGCCCAAGCGACTTACTCAATCAATTTTAGACTTATCAATCGATTTAAGAGAATCGATCGACCTATTATATGTGTAAGGCGCATGGACTGGACTTAACAGGTGTAATTCAAAAATTAGATGTTGGATGAAATTTACACTTATGCAGAACGTATTTTCAGCAACTGTCAAGAAAAGTTTTGTGTGTTTCGTTAATTTTTTAGTCATTTCAAATTTTCCCGTACATTTGCGCCACCTTGTGTATTACAACGACTGGTGGTTTACCGATGTCAGTGAAAATAACTTTAAATCTGTATCTCTTCTCAAAACCTTTATCTGAAATACTAATTCATAATCTAAAGTCAACATCCTCAAGTACCTGATGGTCACTACGCGTAGTATTCGTTAACAAATTGGAACTCACTTCTAATTCGAGAACATAGGTCTAATATTTCGACAGCGACGAGCGCTTCATTTGATTTATAAATCTTGCTGTGCGCTGAGGAATATACAGATTTGTATCGCCTCATTTCAGCATAACTTTAACCAAGAAGGTGATGGAAGAGCCGCATGCATACTAAGTGTTCAGTAACAATCTGGCTTTGAAATTTCTCAGGTAATTTTGAGTATTACTTTAGTACCCATATTGATAAAAATAATAGCATCACAAAATTTTTAATCCGTTGTGATTACTGCTTCTTGGAAATATGCAAGGTTTATATTAATGCAATCCAACCTGGCAACACACACGACGGCCTTTCCTCTCTCCTCACTGATGAAGCGACAGGCATTCTTTTATCTCATTAGGGAATCAGAAGCTCAGAAACTAATTAAAGAAATTTTAGGTGTTTTCACAAACACGCCTCAAAATGGATGACTCCAATTCTTTCGTGAAGTTTTAACCAGACTTAGGATTTTTCTTGGAATTCGAAAGCGGTCTCTGCCAAAATCTGTCTGGGTTTATGGAAATGACCACCAGCGTTCAGCAATTGAGGATTGTTGGCACGAGCGAAACAGAAGCGAGGAAACATCCATCAGCATCACAGGGTGAGATCAGCTGAATCTATGGATTGAAATATGTACATAAATCATGTACTTTTCGCCAGTTACTGTGGCCTGCTTACGTTGTAATTAGCACAGCATCTGCAGTGATCTCCTCTTCGAGTAAGACAGACAGAGTTGCAACATGAACGTTTCGATACGGAACTCGTTTAAACTAAATTCTGCTTAATACACACAGCTTTATTAGTAACTAAGGCGAGGTACAGTGAAGTAAAATGCAAGTTAAAACGATGTATGGGAGTAGTAAAACAATTTGAGAAAAGGAACAACAACCATTGATAATTGCAAATCAGCAGTTAACTACTTTTAATGAATAAGCACTCTTTCCGTCGTTTCGAGATGGCTTCAATTTCTCTGTGTATAGAGACTCTGAAATGAGCAGACCAAAGTTTTGGAAACAAGAGTCTAAAATTTTAAACTTTTCGCTACTGGTTGTATGGTCACAGACACTATTCTGACGATGTTGCCGTTTGGAAAAATGAAGAGGAGAACAACGGAAACTACCATGTCGACTACTGCGGCCAGCATATTCAGCATCCTTCTCGTAAAGAGCTCGGTAATTTGAACCCATGTACTCTAATCAGCTATGCGCGTAACTAAACCTATTTATGAGGGATGGTCGCATGTCAGCAGGTTGAACTTGTTCCAATAAACAATGAGAGCCAGCACCCAATCGGAAAGGAAAGTTAATATACCGTTCATTTTAAACCTTTTGCATCAGAAACTAAAATGACCAAGCCCTAAGCTGGAAATCGTTGGTTTCTTATGGACACTCTTACGTCCATAGGATCTGGATCAATCTTAATGCTTAGGTTTGAGTTTAGGAAAGCGGTAGGCATGATAAACTTAGACCTAGTTTAGCAGTATTCAGATGGCACGAATTAGCACTATTTTCTTTTTCATGTAATTACATTTGCTCAACTAATTTTTTACTCACAACGTCGCATCAATCGTCTAAGTTAGGTGTTGGGATTCCGTTCGTGTGACGTTTCGTAACGACTCATTTGAAGCCCTAACCTCTTAACCGGCGGACATTCTGGCGGAAGCGTATAATTTTTTAACAACTTTTTATTTGCTGCAGTTGCTTGGGTACACTTGAGAATACGAGAGAGGTCAAGGAAGGACGAATAGACTCGTTTCAGGCTTTTTTTAATCGTAGATCTGACGGGTCAAATCATCGTTGAAACGTACGAGTTTAGTCCAGACAGACCGAGTTAATTTGTATTTGTTAGTAAAGAGATTCAAGTAAGTAGTTACGGAGAAAATATATAATGGGGTTCACCATACTAAAAAATGAACTAGGAATGAGTTAACTTGTTTCTCGGAAGGTTTCGAAATAGCGAAGGGAAATTCGGATACGAATTATGCAATAAAGTTTATTAGACCATGCTATTTGTCTGTCACCTTTGAAAAAAAAGCAGATGAATCACATTATTAATTTATCCGTAAAATCATGAGTTGGTGGAACGGTTTCAAAATTTGATACGAAATGTCATGAGCAAAAAGTAAAGCCTGTTTACCTACCATTTTCAGTCTGGAGTCATATCTATGAGAAGTGAAGGCCTGTTTAGTGGGATTTACCAGAGGTATCGTTTGCAAAGTGAGCGAAAAATCATTGACGAAAGGCTTTCGTGAGCTTGATTTACTGAGGCTGTGGGAGGCAGGTTATCGAACGAGCGAATAACGTCACATTAAGAATGTATTCTTTTATCCGTTTAAGTGAAGCTTAATGGCTCTCACCTTGTACTTGAGCAGCTGGAGTGATGGCTCCTCCATGGCTGGGAACTTACGCATACAAAGAAGCAAGGTGGCTTTGCTAGATCCTCAAACGGCGTCATCAAGCAAATATTTATCGAAGCGACGTGATAGGGCACAGAGGGCGAGCAAGAGCTTATGCACAACCACAATTTACACTCTGCCAGGATACGGCAGCTATGGGATAAAAACTAATGGCAAAATTGCTCTTGTGTTCACAGAATCCATTAAGCAAGCGTACTTACAGTCTATCTTCGTGAATGGTAAAATTTTTAACCAACTGCCCTCTTTGTTCTGGTACGACAAAATAATAATTGAGCCAATGAACGACGTATACACTCTGAATTATGAAGTACGTAAGAACGTTCGATAAAAGAAATGAACCGTTGAATGGCAAACTAGAAATTAAAACCTGCATAATTGGCTAAAATCGCAGCTCAACAAAAGAATACTAGTAGGACCCGTAAAAATTTCACGGAAATTTCAATAAACAAACTTTAGATAAACCAGCCCATGAGAAGGGGTCCTCTCAAGTGTTGGACAGAGGTTAAAGGTTCAGGGCAGCGATAGTCCGGTCTTTGAAGCAATTTTCTTCTTGGTGATGCGAGTAGACTGAACTCTATTAGGGAAACTGAAGACTGGCTTTTTATAGCAAAACATGCAACCCGTATACAGGATACTTCGCTCGAGACCTGAAATTTCACTTGAAAAGTGGCGAAGCGCGTCGGAACGGTACGTAAGTAGGTACAAGCGTATTAATACATAGAAGATAGATGACACGGAAATCGTGGCTGGTCGCATATCCGAGAGTCGTCGTACGCATGCATTTCTTATTTATCTTGATGAGCAGTTGATCAGGGTGGCAGTTGCAAACGACGGTTTTGATAGTTCTCATACCTGCGATGTCTTACAGTTGTTCTATGACATGAACAGTAGGATTCCTCAGTTATTAGGCTTTCAAAACTCGTTTATTTCCTAGCGCTTTTGGAAATCTCGGCCGAGTGACCTGAGAGAGATCTCAAACTAGCATGATTACAACTCGTCGAGCGAGCTTCTCTTACGACTTTGTCACAGAAAGCTAGAACTTCAAATACAGGGATCATAGGTGATATTTCCCGAGTGCTCAATAACGGAACACAACAGAACATAGTACGGGATAAAAGCTTTAGGACAACTTTCATTGAAAAAACATGAAGTGAATTTACAGGGTGCTTAGGTAAACCAGTACCAGTATTTGACTATTGCTCTTTAATTCCCTGCAAAGGCTTTTTATTTGGCTTCTTAATTTGATTAAAATCCTGTCTATCCATTGCGCAAAACCTTTATTCGGGGCCCGTTAAAGGTGAGGCTTTAATTGTGGAAAGTCTTTTTGATGCTGAATATTTACACCGAGAGAATTTAATTTTAACCAAATACTTGAGAAGTATTGCATTAATTCAAAATTCTCGAGCCTTCGAAAACAAACTCGAAAACATTAACCAGGCAAGAAGCTCCTCTTGAATTCAGAGTCACGTGTCTTGAAAACATGATCGCCTCTGGGAGTAGAGTTTCTGCGCAAAGTACGAGTCAGCGGAGGGGGTAACGAGGTCGAGTTTCAGCGTGCCAGAATGCTAAGGGCCTTGAAAACATTACATAGTATATTAGACAGCGGCAAACGTCAAGTCGGGTAAATTTTGGGAAGTTGTACTTTTTTTGATAATTCATGTGAGTTTATTTTAATGTATGACAAAGCTTTGAAATATCGGTCTCCTTCTGCGCAATACGATACTCAAGCTCAGAAAATTATAAAAAAACTTCACGCAGTTCAAGGGCCTTGACAATTAAGCTCAAAATGATTTATCTACCTAAAAATAAGGTGTTCATAACCAGCTGTAAAGCTGCATTGCATTTTGTGCCATAATGTACAGTAATCTGAGCGAAAAGTGCAATCCTTTAGCATCGCACTTTCAAATCGGTAAAAAGTAACCAGCTGCATAAAGTTCGTTAAAGGTCAAGATGACTTTTATCAGGCCCTGCTACATAAGATGGCGCTGGAGCACTTTCCTAATACAGCAGAGTGTGTATCTTCAGGAATTGGGCGTTTATGGGCGCATTAGAAAGCTTGGGTATGGTTTTAGACGCACTCTCGACAAAGTATAATGGCAGGGTTGCGGACCCTGCTGCAAACGAGGCCGTATTCACAGTTTTAAATGCTTTCAACTTTTTTTCTAGTCTTCACGCTTAGCTATGTCTGTCTGCATACGCTCCATGGAGATTAAAATAATGCAACTCTTCTGCAGAAAACGTGTTTCTAGACTGCGATAATACGAGAACTTGTGAGTATAATTAAAAAAAAAGACTTATTCACAGTCGTTGCTATAAAAAACATATTAACACTCAGACCAGCTTGGTTTCGTAAAATTACTTCGTCAGTGAGTATCATCTGAAACGATAAAATATACAATGCAAATTACCGATAAATACATAATGTAAAAAACGATAATAATGTAATTATCGGTTCAGATGACATTCACTGACGATGTAATTTTACGAAACTAGATTGGTCTGAGTTTCGATATATGTTTTTTTTGTAGCAACGATTGTGCTTCTTTTTAAAGTCAGGGTTAGATTCCCTACTAATAAACCAATGCCTGATTCAGATGTTTCAAATAAAAAAGGTAGTATCAGAAAAGATCTCTCAAAAGTCGAAATGAATTTTGAGTGGAAGAATCTGTTCACTACGAGCTAAGAATATGCAAATACATGAAAATGCTGCTTAAGATGAGTGCAGCTGAAAACTTAATTACACTAGGCTCAAAACGTCCTTGTGAATTTAAAAAAGAATATGCGATACTCCCTTTTCTTAATTTGTTCCTTAAAAAGAGATGTCCCTAATCCTACAAATACGTATGAAGCTACTTCAATACACCTTTGGTATTCAAACAAAAGAAAAATGATCAAGCAGAACTTAAGACATGGAAAAAATCAGGATAACGGGAAGAGATTGAGACCAAGAAAAGGAACTCAGTGGTAGTGTCAGTAATCAACTGTTAGATGAGAGATGGGACTTGAACACATCTTCCCAGTAGGTGGACTCTTGCCTCAATCTATAATTTAGAAGGTTCAGCGAAAGAGTAGTAGTGGTGTACATTACGGTGGGTATGAAATAGCTATGTCATGAATTTTTAGGCTTTAAAATTACAAGGGAGAAGCGGGCTCGTAGTTAGGATTTTTCTCCAAAGAAAATAACGTCGAACTTCAATGAAAATACACTGCACATACATGCCAAGATAAAATCTGTTTGAATTAGTCTAACATTTAGTTACATCGTATTTCTTTCATCTGAGAATAAATAATACTTTTGTTCACTATCGTATTGATATTCTGAAAGAATGAGGGAAGACTATTCCATCCATCTTTCCATCCCGTAGTTTTGCCACTATAGACGAGGCTGTAAGCTTAGCTACTCTGGTCAGCAAGAAAGGAATTCCAGCGGAAACGTTGTAGACTAAAGCGTAAAACTTTTTTCTTTCCAAATAAAACTAGCATTTCTAATGGAATGGGATTTCCTTTACGAGGGCTAATCATAGAAATGGGCCTTAGCCATGGGGTGAAGTAGACACTATAATTATCAAATGTCTTTTGCACTGTAAATTTTTGATTACCTGATGTCGCATCGATTGGTGCAGAAATGTGACTGAGAAGTCGAATATTTGGGTCATTGTTTGCGACGACGTAGTGTAAAATTGCTTACCATGCTTATTATCCATTATAACATCAAACTACATAGTTTTCATATTTCCAAGAGCAGACAATTAAAGTAATAATATAGAGAATTCGAATTTTCTGTCTTAAATTTTCATGAACAAGATTGTATCCGCTCTGTGAAGCAAATTTTCGCACACGCTGTAAACGCATAAGCTGAATTATACATCCATACTTCATATTTTGGATGATGAAATTTTTATTTTAATAGGTGTCGTTCATTAACGATTCCATCCTCATTGGAAATTAACCTGGCTTTAAGCAACATTTGAAATTAAACTTCGCGAACACGGACTGAGCTTATTCAAAAGCTGTATACTCAGCATTGCTCGCTGGGACACGTTGGCCAATTGGCCATGGATTGTGGAAATTCATGGAATCTGAACGAAGGTCGCAATACTTCCCAGTCTCCTAAGTCCTTCCCTTCCTCGTGGAGCCCGACGCTGATGGTCAAAGTTGGACTGGGGGATCTAGAAGTGCTCAAAGAGGCTCAATTAAGACGAGAAAATGGAATGAAAAGATTTAGTCAGATTAGGAGACACGGGAGCTCGCTTCCATCTCAAAGGTGCTCCAAGAACAAACATGGGAATTTTTTGTGCTCGGTGTGTCTCGAGAACCAATGTAGTTAAAAATACAAAAATTTTCTGACAGAAGTCTTTGATGACATTTCCTATTGAACGACATCCGGGTATTTTACTGGTAAAACATTCTGTGTTGGGAAGAGCCCATTTTGGCTTCAAGAGGTGAGACGGCGAAGCTGTCGATTTGAAAGAAATATTTATTTTCCGGTATTAGCGTTCCAATTTTTTAGAAGCCACTTCTATCAATAATGTATTTCTAAAAGATTATACGATGTTTTGAACAGCTACCAGCCATGGATTAGCATTATTATTGAGAGATGAAATCATACCATGATAATGATATCATATGATAATACATGAATTGTTGGTTTCATTTTCTGACAATATTGAACTTGGGCGGCAAACCAGGACTGTAACGCTTGGCTTGTTCTTGTTAGAGTTTTAGATGAATTTGATTAGAATTTAAAAATTAATGGGAATTTCGTTAAAACCATTTTAACTATAAAACATTGAATGATTGAATTCCCTCTAATTGTGACTAGGGGCTCAGCTGAAATGAAGGTAGTTTCAGTGTGAAGCAACATATTTCACTTATGGAGAAGGAGGCATTGCCAACGTTCCACAAGCCAGGAAATCAAAATTAAGTTTGGGAAACGTAGTAATTATGTGACCCAGGGGCCAGGCACACGACTACTGGCACCCTGACGATGTCTGCTACAGGAATGTTTTCAAGAATAGAACTTGCCTGGCTGGAGCTTTGAACCTCCAGACGCAGCCAAGTTGATGGATGAATACTGGAGGCCTTCCTTCATGAGCGGGAAAGCCTGCATTATTCAAGCAACGCTAACGAGGATGGCCTACCTCTGCGATTAGACGAAAACTTGGCGAACAAATTTACATTCCGGGCTTCATTTAAATATCATGCGTATAATCTACTTGAATTTACTTTAGGGCTTTGTTCTTGAACTATTGCATTACATTCTAAAAATATGACTTGATACAAATTAGTGAGCATCTAATCAAGCGTGAATTCTATAATTAATGAGTAAATACGTTTACAGGATGAAATCGGAATTACTCTGAGGGTTTTAATTGAAATCGCGGGACATACTTTCGGAGCGACTTATAGCACCTCAATTTGTTTATATCTAAGAAATCGTTTTTCTGCACATGCCAATTTGTCTATTGTATAAACTAGTTATATATTTAAATAAAATTTATCTAGCTTGAATGGATTACACCCATGCTCGCCGGAAATTAAAGACGGATGCAGTTTACATCAGACATCGCATTCTAATGATTCACAGACCAGTGACTAAGAGAAAGTTAAGAGAATGAGGACACACAGGCAGGATAGCTCCTAAATGGACCAGTTCTCTAGATGACGTTCTCAATAGGAAACGTCAGTAATGATTTCCCGCATTTGTAGCAGCCAGCTCCCAGCAGCCTCCAGCACGCACAATGCAGCTTCATTCAATAAAAGGCAGCCCGTATCGCAATCCTCGGGTGGGCGGTTCTCAATGCTCCTGAGAGCGCCTAGCAAGCAGGAGCCAAATTATGTACGGCGCGTTGCGCTCCCGGACATCAGGGCAGCTCTTCTCAGGCGCCGACAGCTCCAGCTTTTCTCTGAAATTTCTCCATTAATTAATTTGCAGTCTTTTCTTGAAAAATGTAGGTATATATTGGGAGTCTGAAATGCAGTAGTAAAATGGGAAATATTACGTTTTAAACAGGGCCGTGATTACATTGAAGTTCATTGAAATATGACTTGAAAATTAATTTACCGATCACTCAACTTCAATTTTTATTCTAGTTCTTCCTGAGCATCCTGATTCGCCGTAAGATTAGATTAGTGCACTCGGGGAACAAAACAGAGCAACGGTGCTCGGAAATATTCCTGGTGAAATATTTCTCCTTTGTTGTATTATTTAGTTGCGGTTTTCCATTTTCGCTCTACGTATTATTCGAAGCAGTTTTTGATTAGGATTATCGATATATTTAGTAGCTGCCGAGTTCTTTGAGGATATGAGTGAAGAAATCGAACGATGTATGCACTTCTTTGAAGTTATAATTCACTTTGAAAATAATTAATTCAAAGTTCGATCAATTTAAGATTTTTTTATGCCTATCTTGGGACATTAATTGCGTTCCATTCATGCACTATGATAGAAATTTCCGCAACTGATGCAGGAGTAAGTTTGAGTCGACGACTATTCAATTACAATTTCTAGCAGAGGCATTTTAGGCAAGTTCTGTGAGAGAAACGCACGGGTTGGTTTGTTTACATGAGTCTTTAAAGTTCCCCGGTCTTGATTAACGGGGATTTTGGCTCAAATACTGATTCCATTCAACTTACCGAGCAAAAGAAAAAGCAATTACATATTCTTCTTTACCTTAATCATGGCAACGACAGAAAAATTTTCGTTAGTCCATGTGACACGACAGTAAAACATTAAAAAAATAAGTGAAACCACTACTAATGCTAAATAAATTTAGGCATAAACGAAAAATTTACTTGCATCTCTCACAAGCTGTCAGCCAATTTTCAAGTCGTGGTGAGTGGCTGATAAGTACACAGTGATCAATCAGTACGCTTACATGTCCTCCAGGATGAAGTATATTCCGTCGGTGGTATTTTTGACACAGGTGATTAGGTGCCTAAGGGGAGAGTGTTGTGGTCGAAGATGACTTTCTTGAGTTTCGACATTTGTGGGGAATTGTTGAGTTACTCAATGAATTCATTCGAATAGTCTTCTTGTTTCAGAGTTTCTAGGATCTTGGTCCTTATTTCATATAACTAGTTTGCAGAGGTGTTTATGGATGATGTGATTATATGCTTAAGTAAGTTGTGTTCAACGATGAAAATTGTATTATTTGGAATAGATATTTAGATTTTAGTGTTATGTGTCACTTTTTGGCACATGCCTTTCTGTACCTGCAATAATTGTATTGTAGTCTGGTGCAGGGTTGCCGTTTCTACGAACTTGGGTGTGATTTGAGGTTTCGAGATGTGTTTATCGAGTGCAGGAGTCCCAACATTTATAGTAAAATATTGATATTAGCTGTGTAGGCTGAAGCAGCTCTTTTGCAGCGTGGTGATCAGTCGTAGGTCGTCAGGTACGAGGCCGTTAAGGTCTGCTTGAACTCCAGCTATATTCGTTGGATCTAACGTTGGAAAGAAACATATGATGTCGAGAGACACGGATCTATTATAAACTTGTGGGGAGTACAGGATTGTTTAAGAAGCGTTGTCTAGTAATCCGTAATACCCTCGTCGGAGTACGTACCTGTGTGTCAGACTTCAAGTCACAGACCAGATTCACTTTCAAATTATCGTTCGATTTCAGAGGGGAAGTGAATAACGTGTTTGTATCCGGGATCAAGGTGTGTATGCTGGTCAGGCAGGTGTTAATGAAGTTATATTTTCTATTCTATTTTGTCTACAGTTCAAAGTTCGATGAATCCATCAATTTGTATTAGTGCGCTGTCTGGCGTATTTCCTATTTCGACAGTTTGGGTGAACAAGTATTGATGATGACACAACAGACAACTTTCCTAGTTTTGTCGAATTATCGAGTAGCAATATTTGTTTGTTTTCCTTGTCAGCGAGTGCGGCCAAGTTTTATTTCCAGTATAATCTGAATTTTGTGTTAATACCTTCAGTGTTTGAGTATTGCAATCCTTCCCCAAAGATCGTTTATGTTTAACATGAAATAAAACTTATATTGAGGATCCATAGGGGATATGTGGGGTTAAAGTGTTGTTGAGCAGGGGTTACGCCTCACAGAACTGGTCGTGGCGGCTGAGGATTGCAGTGATGCGAAAAGATACTTGTGTGGTACAGTCAGGGAGCATGGGTGACTGGAAAGATTAGAACTGGGTTACGTGTAGGGAGCGCTACTATAGGGATCAGTGGTTGTGAGATGGGTATGATTGTTTTTGAAGTAGCTTGTGCGCAGATGCATCATCTGAAGTTATACGGAGACGTGTGGAGCAAGTCTAGTACGGGTAAAACCCGAATAAAGGGGTATGAATGTATAGATTATGTAGAGTTTTAACGATTACGTTTGTGATTGGCTGTGGGGTCTGAATCTATTGAGCTACGGAGTTCTCTTACCTAGTGTTAATGCGTTGGTAAGAAGTGTGTTGACAAACTTGACGAGCATTAATTAAATTGTTGTCTCTTCGTACCTAAGATACGGAATAGGGTTATAGTTTGCATTACTATGTGAGATTCTCATACGCTCATTGCTGAGATCTTTTCGGACTCGAAGAAAAAGCGCATTCCCTGTTCTCCGCAGCGTTCCAGCCCTTCCGATCTGCCTGATGTGAGGGAACGCTTTTCATGTTTTGCTTGTTCAGAGCCGCACAGGAAACATGAGTTGGGAGTCACTCGGCAAGCGCTTCTCATGCATCCTCTGCTATCTCCTCGCCCGTCGGGGCCGTGGAAGCGGAGGGAGGGAACTAAATTGTGCATACTTGAGTGCTCTTTGGGGGCAAGAGAACGCTACTTTTAGCTTTTTGCAAAGACGACTCTGAATTTGTTTACACTTGTGAGAACCAATGATTAACTTTCGGATGTACTATGTTGTTACAGGGCGGTTTGGGCAAGCTGCATTGTAATTTGTGCGGTATAGTCTTCAAAACGCACGAGTAGTCTTTATTTGATAGAACTTGGACCATGTGGTGAGTGTATCTATTGAAGTTGGAGACAACATGCGATAGGATAAGAAATTCGCTCATAGCATTTTTCTTAGGTAGGTGTTCCTGAACTGAAAAACAGCCAAAGACATAAAGTTATTTATTTTAAATTTAAATACGAATATTATGAAAAATCATCTGCAACGTTTATTTAAAATCTATTAGACTTGGGAAGTTCTAAAGTTACTTGAGGTGCTTACATCATTGAAGCCAAGGCCTTTTAGCATTATTTGTTGCAAGTTCCTGACCTCATTTCTTCCTGGGTTTTCGGTGGGCGTTAAAATAATTTCAAGCTGCCGAGTTTGAGAGGCTCAATGGGCCTCTCCGCCGCTCATTCACTGGTCCCCGGCTACGATATTACTCGCTAATTTTGCCAACTTTTCACTAAAAGTTGACACAAATTTTTATCCTGGTCACATCGTTTGGAAAGAAAGTTTTTCCGCTCCCCCCGACGCTCTAAAATTTTGCGACGCGGAAATTATTACAGAGAAAAATATTGCAGCGAAAACTCGTTAAAACTTCCGTGCTACAGATGGAAGAGAGGCAGCGCCTCTGAGAAAAACAAAGATCGGTAAAGTGCCCCTGAGAGGCGAGGTGTTAATGAATAATGAATGAACGATTGATTCATGTAAAGAATGAAAAACGCGTGCATGACTGAAGAGCGTGAAAACTCTTTATCTTTAGCTGATCTTTTCGTGTTACAGTCATGGGAAAGGGAAAATAACGTATACGCAGATTCAGATTTGTTCATGTTCTTTAGAAATTCTTACGCAGAATTCCTCAATTTACGTATTATAGAACATTTTGTGGCTCCCAGCAAAGCAAGAAATGAATTCTTCGAGAAAGAAATAACTTCTTCGACGTAAACTGCACTCAGTGTAGCTGTAGCACTGAATTATCACTCTGTAATAACGCAATTTTGGGGCAATGTTCTCTGTATCGGGCTGTTGCGAAACTTGTAAGTTTTTCTGTTCGGCCACAATGGCGCACCGGATAGCATCGGAGACAAGGATGGGAAAAGAAGTCTCCCATCTGGCTCACGTCCACGCCTGACACAAACAGGCCCAGGGTTGACATCTCTCCAATAACAGATTACTTTCCCGATACTCAGTCTTAGCTCATTCCTTGGGAAAAATGCACTACGTGACGTGCCAGTTGCACGACTAGAATAGAAAAATATGAAGCGAACTGCTGCTTAACTTTTCCCACGCAAAGTGGGTAGAACAAGAAACAAGTTAAGCGGTTTATCCAGATGTTTATGTAAGTATCTCCTTAGGCAAGTCAGGTCGTTTCGTATAAATTTATGGCTCATGTAAGGGGTCCAGATGGGTGCGTCCGATGTCCAGCTGTAAAGCGATAAAGTCTGAACAAGTATAAATTCTTGTTAGTATGAACCAATAGAAAATTTTCGCCGGTGGGTCATTAAATACACAATATTCAGCAGTATGCTTACGCAAAGCGTCTTACCCAGCAGCCGGAGCTCGCACCCCTTAGACAGACATGGAAGCTACTGTACCTGGAAGTATTCAGTTCATGGAAATAATACTGAGAGGTATCGAGTACCAGACTATATTCAGTTGTCAGTATAACTTTTAAGATTTTAATGAAGTTTAGAACATCACTAAACATTGGCGAAGATCAATTGCTAAAATTCAAAGGAAAGACTGGCAGAAAGGGTTATGAACAGAAGAGATGCTCAACGAGGTAATGTCTGACAAGAAAGTTTTCCGGTTCCTCAAGGAATTGTCCTAAGAGCTGGCATTTATTAACAGTAACGCCGCGTAGAGATTCGTTGCTTGTAAGCTCGTTTATGGTTAAATTTAATTCGTAGCCTCGATGAATCCTTCGTTCTCAAGTACCCATTAATTCTTGAAATAATTTTTTAAAAGTTTCGCTTGACATTGGAGATAAATGCACCAGGGCCAATAGCTCAGGAGGGGTAAAACGAGGACTTCTGCATATCTTGGCTTCTCTGTAAATACGCTGATAATCCAGTCACCAGATTTGGACCTCCACCATTCCCTGAGTTCTAGAGTAACATTCTGAGCTGCTGCAATTTTACTAGAACGAGGGCCATCTTCCGTCGAAAAACAATTTTCAAGCTTCAGTTCTTGCCAGTTCTATGGCTTTAAGCATTTCCAAACGAACTTCACAACACGATCGACTGTTACAAGCCTCAGTCACCTCAGACAAACTCATTTCAAGTCCCCTCAGACTTTGCTTAAACTCATTTTCACACAACTTGTATATCTCAACTCAGACCGAGGAAGATAGTCAAAATTTTCATTTAAAAATCAAAACTTGAAACGTGTTTACATTCGTCCTTTATCTTTCTCAGTATAACGCAGCCTTTGTCGAGTGTATTCTTGCATCTGCAGCAAATGAAAAATTCATCTCAAAATCTCACGTTTTCGCCTGAATACTTGCAAGATGCGAGGGATTAAAACAACTTGAGCTCCCATTTACAAACTCATCTTTCGTTATGCTTGTCGGTGGCCATCCGTCTATACTTAAAATCATAGGCGATTGCGATTAAAGACAATTTTGAGTTTGATTTACGTTTAAAATTATAAAGACATTGAGATTAAACAGTACCGAACTCTCACGGTTCCTTCATGCCTTCGGAAAACTGAGCCCAAGTACAGAAGTTTGAAAGTTCTGTTTTCTTTAATTAAGCAAATTCAGTAGTAATATGAGTATATTATTAGACCTGTATACGCCAACCGACATTTCAAGGAAGGCAACTTATCATTGATGCCTTGTAATTGAAATAAGTTTTCACTTAAAAAGAAAAGAAGAGCATTAAAACCGAAAGACAAATTTATTTTAAGGATATTTATAGCCATCAATATCCTTAATAATTTTTTCTTTCCATTTTTAACTCATTTGAACTAGTATTAAAATGTACCTGACTCAAGAAATTTGCAAACAAATACTATTCATATTTATGTAGTAAAGAGTTGTTAATTAGATTAACTAAAATTCAGTAGCAAGTAATACCTTGCACTCGCAAGCGTCATATCAAGCAACCAATTTTTTTCTACAAACCTCCAAGGGAGTTCCAAAGGGGCGCAAAAACTTGGCCTACTACAGATATGTCAAAGTTGCCAGGGTAGTTAACGTCACACAAGTTTCCGCGCTCCGCTACGGCAACAGCAACACTCTTCGCACTGAAGCAAACAGAGAGACCGTCGCATGACGGCATGGGATGTCCGTGTCGGGAGGACCCCGTGAGATACATCTATGAAAAAAAGAAAAGTTACGTGTAAGCCGAACAAAAAACAATATTGTACAAGGGCAGAAGACGGCCAAACTATACGTTTTCTACAGTTGGGCTTTTTATTAACTATGCAAAATCTCACAAAAATTACTAAAAGTCTGAACAATAGTGATTGAAGTATAGAGATTTAGTTGCCTTTTGAATACAATGATATACATAGCTAATAGTTGATTAACTTTCATAAATTTGGATTGAATGAGTGAGAGTAGAATTCGGAGCAGTTGTTAAAGAAGGAACTTTTTCGTTAAAACAGCATAAGCAGTGAAACGATCGAAATAACATAGTAATTATGCTTAAAAAATATAATAGAAACAACTTTGCAGCACTCCTCAGAAGCACTTACGGTTTTTCATTCATTTCGCATTAGTGCAAGGTGCCCACCAGACACTTCAGGCTAGAAGTAGTAGTGGTGGTATTAGAAGTGGTGGTGGTGGTAGTAGTAGTAGTTATGTATAGATTACAGCGCTTGAATGACTCAGACTATGCCGCTCCGAAAGAGAAGGGACTTTTTAGTAAGGACTGTAGAAAACAGGGAATCGATGCACGAGGTGTATTCTTACTCAGAAACCCCTGCGCACAGAAACAAGTTAAGAATCACAAAGACAAAATAAAAAACAAGGGACAGCAAAGCGAAAGCGCGGAAATTGAAGAAAGTAGAAGTAGAGTGAGCTCGAAAAACGGAAGTCTTGAAGGCCTATCTATAGCTGAGGTAATCTATCAGTACCCCCGTGGGGTCGTCAGTCCCCGTAGCATACGACAAGCAAACCAAACTAACCAAACCCTATTGCCCATCCTATGCTCCTCTGAGGGGATTCTTTAGAATAAATTACGCAAGTTACGTTGAACATCTAAACGACGATTGAAGTAAGAGAAAAGGCAAGGTATTTAGCCAGTAATGACATAAAATAGAGTAACTATACAATACATATGTAGGTTATGAACGTAAAGAAACTCTACCGTGCGTACGCGAATAAGATTTCCAAAAAAGTCTTTGATATAATAAACGTACCCATTCAGAAAAAATATCCTTTCGTAGTACATGAATGTTGAGTAACAATTTCTTATTCCAAAGCCAGTCATAAACATTACATGGAAACTGTTTATGGAGAATTTAAAACCTCTGGATATAAATCTATCGAAAACTAATAATTGGGAAAAAATTCTTATCAGTGTCGTCGACCCGTTTCCTCGAGAAGAGCATTTCGAAATCATGAAAAGAGAACTTTTCTGTATTTCCAGAGCTATTATATCGAGCAAGCGGGGCCCTGCGAACAGACTTGGGAATTCGGCTTAGGAGTTTTTGTAGCCAGTCGAGCTTGTGGAAACGGGAAGTTGGAATCACATTTCAAACCCTGCAGGATTTAAAGTTTATTTAAATACGATAATTTCAAAGGTTTCTTCACCATCAAACTCTATCACACTAACACGCTTAGTATGACACATACTACACTGCATGCATCATGCTGAGGAGAGGCATGCCTCACTCAAAGAAGCCGAGATTGAGCATTGCATCAGAAAATGAGAGGATCTAAAGTTCCGTATCAGAGAAGCAGTGGAGTTAGAGTTTCGCGTCGGAGGATCGGAGGGGAATCTCACATCACAGAATTAGAATTGTCGGGTTTCCCTTCAGGAAATTGTAAGAGTCAGAGTTTTTAAAAAAAAATCATAGTGTAAGTGAAGTACCCTCTGCTGCTCAATCGACTGACTGGGTCGTAACGTGATACACGTATCCTACTGCATAAGAGATGGCCTCACTGGGTCGTAACGTGATACACGTATTCTACTGCGTAAGAGATGGCCTGGACGCCCGCAAAGCTCGTGGATACTCCTCGCAGTGTTTCATTTTGTATTAAACGTTCGGCGGAAAAAGGAATTGTTCCTACCGTCGTGTACAATTCCCCATCGGTTCCCTACCAGTTTACAAAATCATGAAACCGTAAGACTAAATGTTACTCTTGTACTAGATCCCCTTCCTAAAACTACGTACGAATAAAAAGTTGTCTGTTAAAAAATATGTTAAATTTAGATGATAATTACATACTACACTTTCAAAGAAGTATAACGAACTCTCTAAAACCCCGGAGATGTAAAATGGAAAGAAATTTGCTCCCTTAGTTTCAATTTAATTTGAGTTTATCATTAACAGTCTATCATCAAAGCGTGCAAACAATCTGTTGAAATTCTTATTCGCCATGCTTCTTACGAGTCAGAGAATATGAGAATAGTTTCCTCTTTACGTATTTGCTCAGCTTCTTCTCGATGTTCTAAATCGTTCAGTTGAAGTTCCTCTTGGTTGCTATCAAACGGCTGCGGAAGTTATAATTAAATTTGACGAGTTTTATGTACTTCCTTTCAAAGTAATCCCTACACAGTTTCCAAGTTCAGTTTGGACAATCGCCCGCAGCCTTGAAATTGTCTGTTATCATTAAACATATACGGGTTGAACTCTGCGACCTAGTCCGAGTAAACGCAGTTGATGCTCTCATCAACGATAAAAGGGGTGAGAAGTGAACGTTTATGCATGATGGACATGAAGGCGACATTGTACAATGTCTTAAAAATATCTGAAGCATTTACCAATCAAGAAGAGAGTAATGACTCAAATATTTTGAGCTCATGATTTAAAATCGACTAAGTTTGACGTATTCAGACGTCGCAGTTCTTCCCGAGTCCGCTCGATCGAGGTCCCTTCATAGGAGTCTTCTGTAATTGTACGAATGTTTCCAATTCAGAGATTCCCTATGACACAATCATTTAAAAACACGGTATGAAACACGTTCCAATAATTCGTTGCGGAAAAAAAAATTAACTTACTTGTATATCCGTATTCAGAAAATGCGGCTGTATATTGTATACATGTTGAAGGATTTAGACAGCATGTATGTACAGTTACGCCAAAATTTTGCGTACCCTTGTATTATTCTTCAATGAATATGGTTACTTTCTTCAATATGCTTCTTTTCTTAGCAATGCTTGTACTAAAAGTTTCAAAGTATTCAAGAATAAAACGCGGTATGAGAGTGTCTGAAAGAATATATTTTAAAGAAATAATGAAAAATAATAGCGAATGAATCATGTTCATGTATATTCGTAACCATCTCGATATTTACTTATAAACAACTATAGTGTAACAAAATAATCTCATTCGATGAATGTGTCAATTCAATTTAATAATGCAGATATACCAGAATATTTTCGAACATTCTAATTAGACTACTAACCGTAAGCATTTGTCAAATACTTCATTTCAACTCCAGCCGCAGTTCAGACAAGATGGCAAAAATAAAGGACGTCATAGAGTTTAGACAGAAAGTTGGAGATGTTCACAAGAACGACAGCGGCTACAAATCAATCTCGTAGCAATTTGAAGTCCCTCGAAAAATTGCTCAAAGTTTCATATTATACAGAAGTACAAAAAGATTAATACCATCAAGAATCTTTCAGGATGAGGGAGAAAGGAGAAACTCTCACCTCGTTCGGCAAGAAAAGTAGTACGAGAAGTGAATAAAAACCTGAAGATCTCAGGCCAAGTTTTGTTGCACAATCTCAATATAAACGGAACCGAGACTTCGAAATCAACACTGCAAATAACGCTAGATAAGGAAGAACTGAAAAAATGCAGACCCAGGAAAATACCTCCTCTGATGATTAGGCCCGTTAAAGCCCGATTATCTTTTGCCAGAGAATGTATTGAAAAAGAGACTGGCTTCTGGTCATCGGTTCTTTGGCCGGTTGAGACAAGATTGAATCGGTCACAGAGATGTTTCTTTTGTCTGGAGAAAAGCAGGTGAATAGTTCAAACGGAAAAACATTGTTTCAACTGAGAAAAATAGAGGTAGGAGTCGTATGTTTTGGGGATGTTTCTCAGCCAATGGAACTGGAAGTATTGTGAAGGTTGAAGAAATCTTGTAACAAGACCGATATGTCAAAATTCTTCGAGAAATTTGAAAAAATCTACCCAAGCTCTCGATTTAGACCCTATACGACCTTTCAACGTGATAATGACCCCAACCATACTGCAAGATCTGTTGATTAAGAAATGGTTGGAATACAATGAAGTTAAAGTTTTGCATAGGCAAGACAAAGCCCAGTTTTTAATCTGATCGAAAATTTGTGGGGGATTGTTTAGAGAAATGTCAATGCCGAGGAACCCAGGAATCTTGTGGAATTGGAGGGAATTGTAAAAGATGAGTGCTCCAAGATTTCTGTTGATGTTTGCAAGACCCTTAATTGTAGTGAACTGCAGAAACTTCTGAATGCAGTTAATTATTGAAAATAAAGGCTTCGCAACAGGTTATTGAGATGAGTACGAATAAATATGAACATTTTTATTTTGCTATTATAGTTTATTAATCTTTAAAATAAATGTTTTTCATAAACTCTCATTTCGGGTTTTATTCCCGAGCACCTTCGAAGTTTTCGTACAAGCATAGTTATGAAAAGTAGCCTGCTGAGGGATTTATTCACGTAGTCGTATATTACAGAATTATACAATGGAATGATTTATTTTGGGCGCAACTACACGCAAGAGAATTGCAGTCAGAATTAGTTTGGATGAATTTACTGAATCATCAACAATTTCCCTTATGAAATGGATGTTCTCATATTAAAACGAAAATTAGCTAAAATGAAGAACAAAATTTAAGGTCCTTACTACCGCTGTGACAATAACTTCCCACAATATCGAATGACAAGTTTCTCCTGAGTATTTGCTGTTCTTTTTATGTCTTTGATGAACGTATTTTCTGAGTGATTTCGCCACATTTTCCTAGTGTGCTTAGAATATGTGTTAACATGAATTTAGTATAAGAACTGTTAATATTAATTAGAGTTTGTAAAAAGCATATTAAGTATCAACACAGTCGTCCAGCTTACGACTGATACACAGCTTCCAGCTTCCAGCTGATGAAAGGATGCAGTGCAAACAGTAGTGGAACTGAGGGAGGTTATAATTTCTGAGCATGCCCTCGATATTAAACTTCTGAGCAGTGGTGTATAATAAATGGCTTCGATTTCTCATTCGCCTATGGCAGCGGAGAAATTGACTGATTCTCCAAGTACCGTTTCCAAAAATGTCTAGTGTGTAGACAAGAGAAGCATTTCGGGCTGACTTCGAGTGCGATTTTTGCTAACGTTGACTAGCGCTGCGAATGAGAGACTTGTTAAATTTCTGAAAATGAGAAATGGTTGAACATTGCTTACTCGACACTTGTGAGCCCTTGAAAGTGACGCCCATCATTTCCATTCTTCAAATAGTTTTTTCTTCGTGCGTAAATCATATGAACAAATTATACATTAGTGTTTTTCTACATTTTTGATTTTTTAACTTGCCTATCCACCTAAAAATGTACACAGATATAACAGAATTGAATAAAACGCCATAGAAACCATTTACTTTATTAAACAGGTAATTTACACAAATAAAGTGCTTATAAATGGTCACAATGGGAATAAATAATACTTGGTTAACATCCCTTTTGCTCTTTTTAATTCAATGATCCTTTTTGGAACGCTAAGAATGAGTTCACGTACATCATCTTGAGGGATTTCTTGCCATGTTTCGTGCAATAGCCATAAAAGTTCGGAGTTTGAAGATAGCTTCCTGATCTACTTGCAAAGTTTTCGGCCTAATATACTGCAGAGGTGCTGAATAGGGTTCATGTCCGGGGACTGACTTGGCCATGGAAGTTTCTTGATCCCATTTTGACTCGACCAAAGTTGTGTTGCTTTAACAGTGTGACATGGAGCACCATTTTCCATAAATAGGGAGTCAATTTTACTCATTCTACCTCTTGAGAGCATTGGAGGGATACCTTCTTTCAATATAGAAATATATATATGACTGAATTGATGATTCCTTCACACTTCACACGGTCTGATCGAACATCACTACAAATTACACCCCGTACTATTTCTGACAAGCCCTATGTTTTATTGTTGAGTGCAGTCTTTTCGAATCAACTTTTGACTACAGAGTCTCCATACCCACACTCTTCCACTGTCAGAAAATAACGCGAATCTAGACTCATCAGAAAAAATGGCATTGCTCCAAAGGCCACGTGTTTCTCCACCATCTCATGAGCCCAATCATTTCTGCACTTGATATTAGCTGGACCCAAAAAGTGTTTTCCTTCTTGCAGCTCTGCTATTGTATCCAGTTTTTGGAGATACGTGACATCTGTTCTGGGACTATCAGCTTGTGTTGCTGCGTCAGGGTCCTTGCAATGTAGCTCCTGTTCGACATTTCTTCGGACGAGACGCTAGATACTTTCAGAAGGCCCGGGACGAAATGAATAAGATTTTGTGCGTTCCTTGCCCTTTTTTGGTGAATTGTATAATCACTTTATTAACAGTGAAAAGGGCATTGAAATTTTTTCGGCTTATTTGCGTTGACAAACACCACCTTTATGTTGACTCATGATTCAACCTCGCTGAATTACGGATAGGTCTAATGCTCCTTCGGCTCGTGGCATGCTTTACTACTTTTTTATGGATTCTGAAACAAGAAATATAGGTAAATATAGCATTATCATTGACTTTAAATAACATCAAGCATAAAATAAGAGCAGAATTGCATTTTTATTGGTGTCTGTTTAATTCTTTCATGTCTGTGTACTGGTAGGTTGGATACTATGCTTATTAAGTCACAAATAAATTAGAACAATACCATATCTACATCAATACACAAAATTCAAGAGTAAAAGCTTAATTGATTTCGATTTCATGAAATTTTCCCGAATCCCACCTGAAGGTATTGGAATTCTTCGCCTTGAAAAATTCTCATCTGAAAAATTTGTACATCTTCAACAATGAAAGATTTCGTCAAATTTAGATATTTTAAAATAGTACCAAACCTGAATCGTAAAATAGTTCTGAAACGTCTAATTAACAGAGAATGTTATAACGCCAAAATTCATGCAGTCCGCTCAAGTTTCCGCCTTTCACTTAATGTGTGCATCGAAGGTCTTACAAGATACTAATCGTCAGCATCTCGGAAATGCAATTTTTTAATTTACATCGAAAACTATCAGATACACTGCTTCTGTTGGAATTCATCTAGATATTTTTTCAATACATTCTAAGGTACAGGAGTAAATTTTACAAAAAGCCGAGAAAATATTCCGACTCTTTTTAGTGAAAATGAGGTGAACGAAAGTTGCTAGGGGATATCCTGTGATTTTCGTGCCAGCTGCGCTGCACGAGTGTGCGTCCCATGCCAGGGGCTTATCCGAGTCAGGGCAAATGTCGCCGTTAGTTCTCAATAGGAAAGAAATACAGTTCAGTCCATTTGCAGAATTTGGAAAAGGGACTCGAAATGAACTTAAAGTTTTGATGAAATCATGTAGTGAACTATACCGCCAATGACGATGATAAACGTCGGATTAATTTCTTATCATCTATCTGACAAAACTCTCATCGCGTTCACAGCTTCAGTAAGTTCCGCGAGATGGAACTGCAGCGTCGGTACAATTTATAGCTACCTCTGTCCTACAATGGCTTCGATTTGTGCTATAAAAATTTATGACAGCGCCTTCACCTCCACGCGCTGCTTCTGATATTGGATGGTTTATATTTATGACCGTGATTATGCGACTGGCGTCATTCCTTAGGTTGACTGAGGTCGTTTGTCTATGAGGGACCCATGATTGTCGCCTGAACACGTCCTCAGCCGCAGCGCGCCCCCGTCTACGTCTCACATAAAAACTGAGTGTCTTCTACACTCATCTTAGTTGGATCACGCCGACGGGGATGTCTAAAATGGAACTGAGAATTATCAGGACATTCCACACTGATTCACTGGGTCTGTACGGTCTAACACAGAAAAAGGGTCGCTTGAACAATACGACTAGATTTATTTCATCTGCGAGGTTTTGCATGAATCTGAAAGCGGCCTGAACATTCTTGTCCGCATCACTTTGACCGCGTGGTCCAACGTGGGACGGGATCGCCCCTACGTTACAAACGGAATGTTGAGGTCGCATGCTTTGTGAGGCTAGATGAAAAATTATAATTTGCATACTTATCAGTTAAATCAATTAATAGTATAAGTAGACGGAAAGGAACTTTACGATATTCCACTTTCATATAAAACTGTTCCAAGTACTCCAGTTCTTTTTTTTTGTTCATGTCCGTACTTTCGAAGAACTCTATCCGTCAGTGGCAGAAAGATTATGCAACAAATTTTTTCTTTCCTTATTTTGAAAGAATTTCAAAGTAATAAAATTAATTTCAGGTACTAAAATTTTCCAAGGGAAAGAAAATGAGAAAATCAACAATAAATTTGAATTTACTCGTACATCCGTATCCAGAAAATGGAGCTGTGTATTGTAGGTATGGCGGAAGGTTTAGGCAGTATATACAGATACACCCAAAAATCATGCGTATTCTTTTAGTATCATATTATTGTATATCAGGTACTGAAACAAATTTTCCTTTTGCTACAAATTTTTTAGAGATTCTTAAAGAGAAAACATTCAATTCTCGTTGAAGGTCATTCCGTTACAATTTTGGATAAAAATCCTACGTTGTGAACACAATAAATCCTTCACGCTGCGGACATCAACTCTAAAATCGCTAGTAAGTTCATACGCGGAAAACATAGCCAAAAAACGAGCTATAAAAATAACTGTAGCGAAGATGCATATGACCGTTAAGTTCGTTTCGCTTCCACTAAATTCAAAACAAATAATCTGTTCAGGTTGTACATCAAATTTTAATTTCTTTTCATACGCGAAAGAATTTTTTAATTGCAATAAAAACTTGCCCGTTAAAGTTGTCTCGACTTCTTCAAATTTGAATGAACAAATTTTTAACGTCCGTTGTCATTTTTTACGCTAAGCGAAGCCACGCGGAACAACTCACCCGCCGTGAAGGAGCCCGCCTTCCCAGAGAAGCTCATGTCACCTCCCTAAGAATCAGGTGGTTTGTGTCGACTTGTATTGTTGGCATATTTGAAACGTGGCATTATATTGATTTGTAGGAAACCAGTGGTGAATTGGCTATAGATTAAATTACCTAAAAGTTAATTGAGGGTTCATTTAACCTTAGGTGATTTTGTTAACAACTCATCGACTAACTGAAACATCAGTAGCTCAGTTCTAAACGTTTACTTTATTCTTCATCGCATTGTTAAAATATTTCAACCAATATACTTAGGAAACCCACATTTCATAACGAGGAAAATAAAATCTTCAAGTATTTTTGTTACTTCTGTTAGCATGATATCGAAAAAGGAATTCGTGCCGTGGCAAAAACAATCCCACATTATTATTATAACATTATAAACCCAAGATCGACCGCTTACTCCTGTTAGATATGTGGCAGC
>VOMN01132724.1:0-15279 GCA_014899125.1 Orchestia grillus | reverse complement strand
GGAATCGAAACTCATTTCCTTATTTTGCAGGCTAATATCAGTATCTTAACTTCGAATTTCACTAGTTGAAAGGTCATGCCCCTGCATGCTACAATTGTTCCTCGCCCCTGACCTCCGCAATGGATGAGAAAAGGAAAGCTTATTCTGGAAAGTATCATAAAAATAAACTTGGCAGACTTTAGTGATCTTTAGGTCTTCTAGGTAAAAAATGATAGCCTGGTCAAAATTAGAGGTGTACGTATGTTAGTGGGGTTAGGTATTGCTCTTTCCACCGCATGGAATGAATGATATGAAGGTTAATTCCTATGTCACCCTTTGGGTAATGTTTTAACCTTTCATTTGAAAAAATATTTGAGGTCTTTAGATTTGATGGATAAGAAATGAGAGATGTATGAAAATTCTCCCTCAACTTCGTATTTCCTACGATTTTAATTTCAGTACTGAGCGGTGTCCGAAGCGGTGTAGAGACTGGGTACGCCGTCATCCTCTCTCCGATAGGAGTCCTACGAGTGCGGCTTCTGCACACTGCCACCGAAAGCCGGATGTATGTAATGTTTAGAAAGACAAGAAGGAGAGGAGAACCGGAGTCCTCACTAAACAGATATAAGAAGAAGAAGACAAAAAGGAGAGTGTGTGTAAGCTATACCCGAGAAGGATATTTAATACTCATAACTGCACAACTAACAATGAAAAAAGAGAAGATACAGCGTCAGTTTTTGAATCTATGGAAGAATTAAAGGTCTGGCGTACATGTTGTCGATATGAGCGGGAGACTTGAAATACTTATCGGTCCGCTCGCTTTAGGCTGTAGAAAACACGTGATGCTTTATTCCTGGAACTTCAAAAGTTATATCAGAACCAGTATTTGAATGGGTACTGTTATAATATTTTATTACAGTTGTTTTTTATTCGAAAATTTTAGCATTTGTTAGGCTACTTCGTTATAACTGTTGGTATCAGCATAAATAAACAAACTACCTACATTGTGCTGTAATGATGCAATTTTCTTTCCAAAAAATACTGAATCATGTAAAAGTTTTGAGTCTACCTTTTATATAGCTAGTAGCCATTGAGTAACATTTGGAAGGTATAGACTGATCATGTCTAACTTTGATGGTTTAGATTGAAAGTAAGCCCATAGTTATTCACAAAGAGTTAAAGCTGATCTAGCTGCAATTGAAACAAGTGAATGTAAGAATCATTTGTAGAGAACTTCAGAGCAATGGGATCAAATGTATCACACCCTATAAAACACCCATGCTACTCAAAAATCACATTACAAGTTGTCTAAGCATTGCAAAAGGTTTAAAAAGACTTGTAGAAAGGACATACACATTTTGCCAAAGACTGTTGTTTGGTGTGATGAAAGATTGAATTATTCGGTTGTACCTCTACTCATTACATGTGAAGCTCAGAAAGAACACCTCATGAATGTCATATCATTGCAACTGTGAAGTATAGAGGTTGCAGTATAATGGTTTGGGGTTGTTTGTCTGCTCAAAGCACTGGTGCAATTCATATCATTATGAAGATGGACAGGGCCCTGTGTCATCAAATTTTGGAAAAGGGTCTCATTCCTAGTGGAAAGTATTTTTTTAAAAAAGCCAATGGATGTTTCAGCAAGATATCAATCCAAAACACAACAAAGTTTACATTTAAATGGTTAATAGAAAAACAAATTTGATATTCTCCAATCATCCCATTACCAAGACAATTCCTGGATCTCAATCTTGTTAAATATCTTTGGGGAACACTGAAGAAGAAAGTTCCTTAGAGGAGTGTGATGCTTTATGAAATTATATATAAGTTTTTCAATTATTTGTTGTAAAACTATGGTTAAATCTTTTTTTTCAGGTGTTTCTGTTTACTGATTTAGTAATTGACACTTTGATGGCAGCCAAAATGAAAGGAACACATCAAGTTCCTCTTGGTTCAACAGTTTTCCTTCCTGCCATTCCTAAGATGTATCATTTCAGCAAGTATGCCCCAATGGCTGACACATGTAACTCCGGTCCTGTCATTGTGCTTGATCATGCTGGGCCAACTGAAGAAACAGACAATCCTGGTAAGATGTGATGTTCATATTCAGGTGTTTCTCTGCAGAGCTATGAGATATAATTCTAAGCTTCATTTTCACCCTTTCCAGGCTAAATTATTTTGTCACAGGGACTGCATTTAGCTCTGTGCAATATACTAGTTACAACTTCATGTAGGTTTGCAATAGAGCTGCATTTAACTATTTACAAACAACCAGCAACATCCTTATGAAATGTTTCTATATTGGGAATATTGGCCGGTAAATTTTTCAGCAAGATATGGATGGGTTGGCTATGTAAACAGTATTGGGCAGTATTAGGTGCCTGACCTGAGGAACTTTGTTGATGTGTGTCTGCAAAGTATTATGGTGTTATGTTGGTCCATAATAGAGTGCTGGTGTCAATGTATCTCAGGCATTTTAAATTTGCTGCAAAATGTATTGACTTCTGTTCTCTAAGAAATGCATCTTAAAAGTGGATCTCAAGTTAACTAGTACTAGTTAACATTTTTTAATGAGCATTTGACTTTTTCTAATGTTTTAGTTCAGTTGAGTTTGGTATGTATTGCTCTCTGTTACTGAGTAATTGTTGTTCGGTGTAGTGTGAAACTCATAAAATGGAAAAAAAGTTATGATTTATCTGCTAACTAGGTCAGCATTCCTTTTCCGAAGGATTCTTATGCCTAAGTCAGAGGGGCAAATATATGTTATTTGGTGAAATGTTTGATAAAAATTGTTTAAAAATATCTTACGTACAGGTATATGAGTGCACTAGAATAGATTAATGCTCTTATTTAATTGCATGTTTTATTGTGAAAAAATTCAAAACTTGTCAATGTGGAACAACCTCCCGTATCAAATCACTTGACTGTGCCATTTTAAGCTGAATTTTCCTTGCAATTATTTATGTATTTGTGGAAATTGCAGAGGGGCCTGGTAGCTCATTAGCACAATATGTGAGCAAAAAAGTTTATGAACATTTGCTTGTTGGAATTATTAGATAACCTATTTAGTGACCACTGAAAGCAAGTGTCAACTCCTAAAGGGTGTTTTGTGAGTCAAATCATAGATTAAGCATCAGTTAAAAAAGCCATTTTGATTGCGTTTTGTTGTAACCAAAGAGCTGTTTTATGTTTCCTTATGAATGTTGCTGGTATGTTGCTGTGGCAACTTATTTTTGGTTCATCTTTGGGTTTACAAAGTTATTTACAGTGTCTTGTAAACTAAAGGTGGTTCATCAGTAACACGTGACTAAGGTAAGCCTTCAGATTTCTCTCAAACGTTTGGTTTACAGCAAAACCTTGACAACCATGCTTCTTTTTATGATTTCAATGATTTTTGTACTCTAGTATTGCTTAGATTTAGGAATAGCTTTTATAAGCTTCCATGTATGTATGTATTTTGCTTTATAAAATGCAAAGATTAATAGATATTTTTAGTTACTTTGGGACATTTTATTTGTCACTTTAATGATCTAAAGTTTCAACTGCTTCCTCAACTAAATTGTGTGCTTTTTGGCACTAGGTGAACCACTGCCATTGGTAATTTTTCTTTCTTACATTGCAGTGTGCAAGCCTAAAGTGGTGATCAGAAAGTGCTCCGGTCCTCCTCTTTGGCATGCCACAAAGCCGTGTTCAGCACCCTGTTGCTCAGCTTTCATCCCTGCTGCAGCTCTGAGCTGCCATGATCCCTTGCTGCCTCGGCAGCGGCGTCTGAGATACCATGCCGGCAACTTGCTCCAGTGCCTTCCTACTCCTGATGACAACTTGCAGCTGTTTCAGGCTGTAAACATTGAAGATGGGTCTATTGTGTGCCTATATGATATGCCTTTATCTTGTGAAACTCAACATAGTTTAATTGACAGACAAATGTCATTCAGAAAGGGCTATCAAATTTATGACTTACAATGCACAAGAGTACAAAATGAGACGTTCGTTTTGAGCCGTGGCTCACATCGAGTTGACTTGCATCGACTGAGCAATGACAGTTTGGAGTTTCGTAATGCTGAATGGAAATCTGATGTGCTTTTGACTGGTGCTTGTTTAAGTCAGACCTTTATTGACAAATGGCTGGAAACAAATGAAAATCAGGAAGTAAGTTTGAAAAACTGTGAGCGAACACAACCATCTATTTGGTCTCAGAATCTTCCTGACTGTGAAGTATCTGGTCGAGAAAAAGAATGGTGCTCAGCTGTGTTTGCCTATGAAGACTGCATTGCCATTGCAACCAATAGGTCAAAGATGTATCTTTGTGACTTCCGGAAAGAGAAACCTGACTGCCTGCTTGATATCCTTCATTGCAAATATGGTGAGAAAGTGGATGAAATTTGTAACATGAAACGATCGCACGGGACTCCATACATGTTCTTAGTTACGTCTCAACATGTATGGTTGGTGGATGAGAGGCGTTGTGACCAACCAGTGATCACATGGAATCATTTATTGCTAGACCAGCCTCGTCGGTCTGTACTTCAGTCGCTACCAGGCTTAGATGTCTTTATGCTCTCCAACAATCTTGAGCGAAGGGTTGCATTTACTTCAGTTCAAGGTCTAAATATTTTGAACGAAACTACTGAGTGCTATGTTCAGTCGCCCTCACTCATTTTCCATCATGATTTTATGACGCCAATGAAATCTTTTGCTCATAAGAAAGGTTTGTGGTTTGATCACAGGGTTTCTGAAAGGTTAAGCAAATATGAAAATTCTGGGTTAGCAACTGCAAAATCACCCGAAGGTGGGAATTTCACTGTATTTTCATCAAACACTGCTGGTGACGTTTTTTGTCAGAAATTTAACTTAGATGAAGTGAGCCTTGATAGCCAGTCTACATCTGAAAATGTACCAGCTGTAGTTAAGCGTATGAAGGCATATGAGAGGGCTGCCAAGAAACTGTTCTGCAAGCATAGGAGAGACGAGCAAACGCTTGACGTCACCAGCACAATGGAGGAGAAGCTGCGTCTGGGAAATGAGCTGCCTGTTAACCCCCCGCTGTGGGATGTCAGGGGCACTGTTGAGAAGGTGAAGCAGAGCTCCTCTCATACCAAAGCTCTCAATGGTACCATGGTTTTTAAGTGGACTGATCATCTCATTGAAGACTACAAAGATGATTCAAATTCAGTATCTAATGCAGACATTAATGAGACTGAGAATGTCATTTCAAAGTATTTTCATCCAAGAACTGTAGAAATCACTAGCTCGGAATGGTTATCAAGTCGCGGTGATGAACTGGCTAATAAAATATTGAATTTTTGGCCTCTAGTTGATCCCAATGCAAATGACCTTATGGCAAGTTGTGGTGAGGTAGATAAAGATCCGGAGTACAGATCTGTTCCTTACGGCAAAAAATTTGGTAGATCAGATTATGTTAGGAAATGTCGTCCCCGCTCATCAAACGGATCTACGACTGAGCGCACATCCGATGGAGTATCTAGTGGCGCAAGCTTTGACAGCAGATCGGTTTCAGGTTACTCTGGATCTCGAATGACATTAGATAGCTCCTTCTCTGGTGGTAGTCGCTCTGCCACTGACGTGGGTGAACACTCAAAACCTCTGAGTCAAGAGCTGCTGGATGCTTCTGGTGCCATGCCTTTACTTTCTACCTTGTCTGCCACACCTTTGCCTTCTACTTTGTCTGCCACACCGTTACCTTCCACTGCTTCCCAAGTGTTAACGCCTTTGTTCACTCAAACTCCGTCCAGTCTGATGTCCACCATCAAAAAGAAACGTAGAAGGAATGCAGGCTTCTAATAAACCATCGGAAGTTTTTGTTATTGGTATTCTACTGGAAAATAATGGGTGTAGTGTGATAGGTAGTCAAGTGTGATAGGTAGTCAAGTGTTATACTTTTTGAAAGTCACTTTGATGACTTGCAACTACTTTTAATGTTAATATAATTATTTCTCTCATTTCTATTTATAACTGTGAAACTTTTCTTTGCTAATTTTTGCTTAGAAGCACTTCGTGCTTTTCAGGTGTAACAAAGGGAAAAAGTAAAACATTCTGTGCTGTGACCTATTATTGTACTGCATTTGAAAATGAACTGAAATCGAATCTTGTATGAGCTCAATATCTGTACCGTATTGCTGACATTGTTGCATGCTGATGGCGGTGGGATGTGTGGGGTATTTCTAGATCTCATTTGAGCATCCATTGTAAGTGAACACATATTGTAAAATTTTTCTTATCAACCATGAGAGGCTAGTCATGTGAAAATATATTTCAAATAAAAAGAGAAGCCCTACTGTTGTCGTGTTTTGAAGACGAGAGTGTTTAGCCGCAACACAGCTTGTCTGCTGGTCAGTCTCTAATCAGCTAAGATGAATCTAACTTCCACTTGAATTTGATTGTCATTAGTTCGCACCATTACAATCCCGCCAAAAAGTATTAAAATGTAAGAATTTTTGGCTTTTGGGAATGGTGTACTGGTAAATATTTGCAGTAATCTCCCATGTATCAATTTTGTTGTGTTGTGGAGGTATTTTTATGTTCAATACCGTTAATATGTGATATGTACAGCTATGTCTCTAAATAACTCAGAGATGTGATTGCTATGCTTTTTTCTTTCCTTATTCAATAATATCATTTTATATTTATGTGAAACTTTGGGACCACAACCAACATACTTTTTTTTCTCTGACTTGTATTTATATTCATTCTTTTGAATGAAGGCAATTTCAACCCAGGTCAAATATGACAAGTATGCTTCTTGTACCTAATTTCCCACTCACAATTTTTTAGCTTGCTTTTGTTTTCCAAATGTTTCTGTGTTAGTAATTATTCAAGCAATGGATATTTCTACTTAACATTTCCATAAAAATAGTGCATTTAACAAGCACTCAAAGGCCCAATAAATAAAGTGACCTAATGAGCTCTGCTAACCTAATGTAAAACAAAGCAAGAATAGTTGTGTGACCAGAAAGTTACCCCTGTTGCAATTATAAAGCAAGTGTTGAGGTTGTGGACAGGTGAGTGATGCCACCTGGAGTTCCTAGTCATCACTCAAGGGCTTTTTTTGATTGTCTTTTGAATGCTGTATTTTACACTTTACCTTCGTCATGTGCCAGGTATGGTACACGACTATCTGTAACAACCTACAGTATGTCATGTACCAGTTGAGTTCAAACTAGACACATGAGCAGGGAAATTTTGAATTATGGTTTATGCGGGTTGAATTGCTTTTTATCAGGTGTGAGAAAACTTGTTGAGGTAGTCTAGAGTATGTCTCTTTTGTTTTACTGATATTTGATCTTAGGGGAACTGTTAGATTACCTTATCTATAGATAGGCCTTTGGGGACTAGAATAATTGTGCCCACTTAATGAGTTGGACGGGTAGCATTTGCTTCCATTTTTTCTTGTACTCTTTTTGCTTCATTCCCCTATAGTGCTTTTGGCTTGATTATGCAAAGTAACGTTTATTTAATATTTTGTTGTATGATTTCTAGAAAAAAATTGTGCGTTTCAGAACTATTCCTGCTATTTTTTAATTATTTTTCTCAATTGAGTATTCCAGTGAAACAAAGTTTTCAATTTTTAAGGGGATCATCCAGTAGTAGAACCAAATTGTTTCCCATGGAACAGCCTGCTTTCAAATTTGACACACACACATAACTCTATGAAAGGAGACTTTTGGTTCATAGTTTTTTTTCAATTTCTCAAAAGAAAATAAGAAATTCATAGAAAATGCTATATTTTAATTTTTTCGATACACCTCCAGTATCTGAATTTATAAAGAAGGACAAGGATTTTACCATTATTAGATGAATTTCAATAGAAGAAAGAAATTATGTTTTTGAATTTTGGAGAAAGAGAAAAATTCTAATTTTGTTATTTTTCACATTTTATTCTCTTTTTATCTGAATTAATTTTTTAATTATTTTAACAATCCAAAGATGGGCAACCAAATTTCATCTGCATTGAAATTTGCAACCAGTAGCTATTTTTCATTATTCTAAGCTTAATAATAACAAATAAAATGCAAATCATAAAAGTCAGAATACCACAGGTTTTGAGTACTGCATGGTGACCTCAAGCAATGTGTATGGCATAGTGCAAATAAGGTGCACTCAGGTTCTGGTCCCTTCTGACTGCTCAGGTTCTGGTCCCTTCTGACTGAACTAACACATAGCAACAACCATCCTCTTAGACGTCTGTGGTGGCACTGAAGTAGCCAGTACATACATTGGCAAGTCACAATACAGTCTAAGCAACAAGGCAATGTCAGCACTGGTCTGTAGATGAATGATTGAGAGCTCGAGGCCGTGCTGACCGAAACTTTAGCCCAAATTCTTCACTTTTCTCCTGTGCTGACCATGGCTCACTCATTTTTTCATATACAATTCTCAAATTTGGATATGTATAAAGCAGATGTAATCGTTCTTGCATAAAAAAAAATATTGAAGACAGTGAAACTCAGCAGATGGTCCCCTTTTAATGATCAATGCATGTATTTAACTAACCTTTTAATGGTCACTGCCCAGGTGGCCGGCGGTGCGTTCACACGGTATATGTAATTGACAGCGACCGAGTGAATGCAACAACCACGCGGACATCATATGATGTCAATACCCATTAACAGGTTATTGAGGGTCTTTTGATGGGACTCTTCACTTTGGTGAGGGTGTTGAGGATCATACATCTGCTTTACCAATTTATGGTGCACCAGCCATTTCAAAATTAGTCTTCCTTGGTAGAATGAGGAGTTATGGAAATTTTAAATGCTATTTTACAAATATCCCTTGTAGATAACTTTTTTAAATATGTTCTTTCTGGTGTCTTTCTTCATGTTTTACCAGAAAATATAAATGATTTGGTAGTGCGGTGATTATGACATAACCTGTTGGATGTTTTTAGTGTTGATGTACTAGTTTAAAGCATGAAAGTAATTTTAGCACAATCTTCTTCAGATTTCTTACCCATTTTTAGTATCTAGTGGTTTTGTACGATCTAACAAAACAGTTGAATTACTGTAATTTCACAAACTTCAAAGAACCTGACAATTTAAAAGAGTACAATTATTTCAGTCAACATGCAATATTTTAAGAGCAAGTTATTCTTTTTACTTGTATGATACAAAAATTTAAATGTTATATTGTACAAAATACAAAAATACAAAAGTTCTTAATGTTTCATTTGGTAAAACATTTTGCATATTCAAGCTAAATGCATCATATTGTGTGACCTTGAATTAATTTGTTGCCGAGTTTCTGCCTGTGATTTTTTTGTGAACCATTATGGATTATTCTACTTTTCTTCTATCATAGATTTTACTGCAGTTTTCTCTTTTAATATCATATTTGATCAATTTAATTTCACAGGAATTTCTCTTGAAAATGGATGTAATTTTTTTCATGATTCTTATTTTCTTTCAAAGAATCTTTGATGTGCGTTCATGACTTGACTACCTTTCATGATGTTTTAGATACTGTCACTGGTTGGTTTTTAATTATGACAAACTGTGCAATAAATCCTAAAAAATTGTCACTTTGTTGGGTGTTCCCTTACATGAAACTTTCAAATAGATATGTGAACAGTATGAAGCTCAGAATTTAATGATTCTCTGGGGGAGTATTTATGGTGTCTTTGTCATGTTTTGTACAACTTCTCCAGGAAGTCACCATTCATTTTACCTTAATTAATTTCAGTTTCTTCACCCCTCAAAGGGTGGATGCACTTAAAGGGATTGTCCTTCAGTATATTTTGGGGACTGAGGGACTCATAGGGGATAGTTGGGATTCTTAAGCTATTCTTATAACTTTAGCTGTATATTAGATATTTGATAAAAAAATAGAACCCAGGATATGATTTGGGTGATTTGTGCTTATAAGGCACCTCTCTCTTGTATATATAAATATCGGTAGGTATATCTCAACCTCTATTATCCTTATTTGATAACATGAGAGCTAGAATGCATGGTTACAAGCAATCACAATCGTCAGAGTTTTATGATATATAGATGTCCAAATATTGGTGTAATACAATCTTTAGCATCTTTAAGTATTCCATAATTAGCAATTTGTTTTACTAAGTGGATAGGATGCTCAAATAAAATCCTGAAGTAGTAGATTTTTCACTCAACATTATCATTTCTTGCCCATTTAAATGCATATGTTACTATTTTCAGATGTATTTGCATTGCCAGGTTTAGCATCATGTTTGCTGTTTTATCAATACTGCTTTTATAATTGATTTGATTTGTGCACTACCATGATTATATTTCATTTGTGTGAACTAGTCAATGTTCATTCATTGAGAGTTTGCTGCTATTGAGACATCCGATTTTCTTTCTTCCATTTTCGTGGTCATCATAACAACATCCTTTGAATTGTAAGTACAGTATTTTTATTTTAAAAGCTGCAAGTGCTTCATAAATTCATTTAATTTAGAAAATCATTCATGAGTACATGCACTTCCAATGAAATAAAATGTTTTAGCTCAATGTACACACAGGAAAATGCAAAGCTTCTGTTAAACGAGTCTCCATTGCTAAGGATATGAGTTATGCTAGTTTGAGCATTAGCAGAGGTAGTGAATGGTATGTGAAACGTTACCAGACTCAGTATGGATGCCCTCATGACTCTTCCTTTGGAATGAAAGGTGTGAACATAATTACTAGTGATGTTGATCCTCATCTGCTTGGCATAAGGGTTTGAGCATCATGAGGCATGGCTCTTACTGGCCACATCAAGATCAGCTATGCTAGCAGAATAAATTCTTTGTGCATTTATTTAACTTTGTCTCTTGGAGGACATTTCTGTGTTTAAAATTTTTGACTAGTTCTTACATAGCAATGCTGTTTTATTTTATTATTCAATATGTTATGCTTTGATGTGCTCATTGTTTAGGCTGCACATACTGCAGAAAGCTGTGCTTATTATAAGTGAAGCGTTTTATGTCTATGTGATACTAGTTTAAATTAACTGAATACTTAATTTGATAGTGATGGTAGCCTTTATTGAATTCAAATGGTTAATTGCATGGATGTTACAATGGCGGCACATGTAATACTCAACTTAATTGTATTTAGGTACGCAAACTTGTGCAATATTTGGCCAAACCTGTACAGGTGCACTACTTGGTGGGAAATGTGTCTTGCAACCAGGAAAATTTTTACTTTTCTGCTTTAGAGATAATGATAATACTACAAACATTTGACATCTAGTGATAGAATTTTTTCTGTGTTATTTGGCAGTACTCTATTTGATATGGTCTCCCTTAGTCTTGACTAGGGCCGGTAGATGGTTCATAAAATAAGACACTGAGGCATGCATTATTTTTTTATCAGTTTCATACCATGGACAAAGAAGATCTTGCTTCTAAGGTTTCAGATTTTTCATGTTTTAGCACAAGCACTTGTCTCAAAGATGGACCATATTGAATAGTCCTTTGATTTCAGATTGGGTTAAGATGGATATGATAATTATTTGTTAATGAAGTTTGGAAAATTTCATTTTTACCTAGCTTGGAAAGAGCTCCATCTTGTTAGAAAGTCCACTTACTGTTTATCAAGAGCTGTAGGGCATCACCAACATTAAGATTATTTTTTTGCCTATATATGTGTTAATTTTTCCCGTTCTGAAGAACTGCACTCCAAAAAATGAGTTTTGCGCAGATTTGATGACTTAGCTTATGACTTAGGCAGATTTGTCACAGCTTGTGAAACTCCTGTAGGGCACCTGGTTATTTTTGTGGTTAAATTTTTTCTTGATAATGAAGAATTTTTCATCGCTGAAGACAATCTCACCCAACAGTATGTCATCTCTGAACATTTTGTTGAGTTTTTGAATTCTTGTCAATATTTTCTATATAGTTGAACAAACTAAATTAAACTTGAATTTATAGAAAAATATCAAACTTTAGAATGACATAACAGATACACCCATAAATAATTTAAAGTCCTGATAAATTTGGAGAAATTCAGGTTACAAAACATGTTCCCAATTGGGTAAAACTATTGAAAAATGTTAAAGTTACTTAGATTCTCAATAATGTAAATTATACAAGTTATTTTCTATTTAAATAGTAATATTTGTTTCATAACTCATACAGGATCAATGAGCAAAAAAGTTATAGTAATTTGTGGTGCTCATGCTTACTCTCTTGCCATTTTTTTTTACATGTTGCTGATGATAACAGAATCCCTGATTGTGCTGACAGTTGAGCTCATTCTTATAGTTAATTTTCCCATGAGGCCGTAGGCCATAGGGTTAGGTTTGTTTATCTTATGCTTTGGGGACTAGTATCCCCATGGGACATTGTTAGGTACCTCAGGTTTAGCTAGGCCTTTGGGACTCCTGTTTTTCGTGCTTGCTTTGCATTTTTCAATTTTCGTTCCTTCTTTGCTGATGATTCTTGATCTTTTCTTATTTTTCCTTCTTAATTTGCTGTTTCTATACACTGGAGATCTTGCCTGAGAACACACCTTGTGCATAGATTTCCCATTCTCTTAAGTCCATACTTAATGGTCCCTTCTTTTTTGGTGTTACATAGTCTGAGTTACTAAAGCATTGCTATCCTTATTACTACTACGACACTATAGTTAATTTTGAACAGTATATATCAGCAAAGTTGCTGTCTATCCAGCACTTAATTCCAAGCATACATGTTTTACAAAGCAAGTTAGAGGCAATTCCTGATGATCCGCATGCCATCGCACGCAACTGTATGGAGATGTACATCATCTATGAATCCAGTAATGTGCTTCAGTTATCACACAATTGTGTGCAGATAAGAATAAACTCTTAAGTGAGTAATATGTGTCGGTTATTAATTATAATTTTGTGCAGATGTACATCAATTGTAAAATAATGTGCTTCACGTATTAGGAATTACTGTGTACAGATGTGTATCAACTGTGGATCAAGTTATGTATGTGCTTCGCATATTAGAAATAACTGTACAGATGTGTATAAACTGTAAATCAAGTTATGTATGTGCTTCAGTTATCTCCTATAACTGTGTGTAGATGTACATCAGGTGTGAGGTGCCACATGTGCTTGAATTATTACATACAATTGTGCAGATGCGCATCAACTGTGAGGTGATTGTGCTGAGCCGGGCTTTAGCAGGCACAAACTGCAGGCAGCCTCGAGCTGTGAGAGCCTCCCTGGGCATCGGTAGAGCTGCTCTGGGGGACAATGGCAGCCTCTGCCTCCACCTCTGCACTGCTGCCAACAGACATGGCAACAAGTACAAGGTTAGGTTTTACTCTTCCTCTGCTGGGTATTGTCTTTCTTTTTAATTTGAATGTTTTCAGGAGAGGTTTTTTACTGAATATCTGGATGACAATTTAGGGTACACATTTTCTGCATGCTCCATGGATAATCTATGTATGAATAGTATGTTGAACAGTTCATTTGAGTGGATGCAATTACAAGCAATTTTTATTATCATGGAATTATTTTATTATCAGTGTGAAAGGGAAGATTGATGATAAATAAAATATTTTCAACTGAAGATAATAATAAAAGGTAAATTTATTCAACTGAGGCATTAGGAAATTAATTATATCATTTACATGAAATGAAGATAAAATGTTTGCCGTTGTACATGCTGGAGGTATGGAAGAACAAATATCAGTCTACACTGCAAGAAAAGAGATGTACAAGTTTCACAACTGTCACTCTTCAGTAAATTTGGTAAACTGTTGAATGTTATTGCTGCTTGGTATGAGCGGCGGCCTCCTAGAGGGGGACCTCCCTGTCTGTGAACAGGAGTTGATTTTCTTTTAGAAAACAGGTCAAAATGCACAGTCAATTATGTATTTGATGAATGGTTTTATTGGTTAAATATGGGATGAGCAGTCCATGTGCTCATCATAAATGAGCCCTCACCAAAGCCATTGTTCAACTCCTTATGAACACAAGTATTTGCAGGGATGATCTATGTTGAGAGACTACATTTTCAAATTGATCAAATCAAGAGTGATGCAAGTCCTTGACACATGTGCACACTGATACATGCACTGTGTGTGTAGGTAGTCACCACATTCACTATTAGAGACCATATGCACCTTGTTTAGGTAGTCTCATGTACTGGTTCGAGACCACATGCACCTGGTTCAGGTAGTCACTACCTGCACCACACGGCAGTAGTCACACAGGTTTTCTGCCAGACGCATGTACCCAGAAATTACACTGATGCTCTACTTGGCAGATCATGAAGAACATCGATGGCGTGTTCACCAAGTTTATGCACGAAGGCAAGTTCACCATCCGTCTCAAAGAACCGAAGCTGGATCTCATTGTCAAGACAGACGCCGTGCAAGCCAAGAGCTTCTTGCAGCTGCGTGAGTGGAACTCTGCGTGCTTCTCTGGTCTGTTGGAACCAATGTGACTTGCAATGCACACGTCCACGCTTCAAACAAAATCAAATGCACCTCAATCAAGAGTGGAGAGGCTGAAAATGAAAATTCAAAATTCAAATAATTGTGGTAGAGAGTAATATGTTTAAATTTGTTAATGTTCTGTCAGCCAGCAATTACTTGGGTGCAGTGCTTTAGTGTGAGAACAAAATGCCGATAATTACGATTTGTGGCTTCAATCCTTACCGACACAAATTTGTCATTTGTAAAATATGATCCCAACGTTAAAATAAGTCTGACAGAGATATGCAAGCAGGGTCATATAGCATTTAGTTTTTAATTTTAATTGAGCACATATTTTTAATTTTGTGAAATGAAGTTGAAATATAATTTATTCATGTTTGTTAAAGATCAATGCAAGTGAGCTATTTACATGAATATATTAAGGATCTCGTGTCAAAAATGTACTGCAGAGTTCGGTCTTTCAGAAAAAATATGAGTGGTCATATTTATTTAGGCATTTTCAAAAACATAAAATTTTTACTCAGTTTTGAGCATGTTAGAAACCTGTTCATCCCACACTCATTCTGTGTATTTAGCAGAGATTACAGACACGCAGGGCTCCAAAATACTGATGACTTCATTGAGATGTTTGCAAGGTGCAGTGATCCAAAACCTAACACAACCAGCATATACCAGTCATCACTGCTGATATGGCTACTATGGTGGTAAACTCTGGGATATAATATTGATAATCCCAGTGTATAATAATAGCCCAGTTTTGAGTGCAAGGTTGGCCTGTGCATCTCTTTGTTACACTCTCAAGGATTTAAATAGGAGAAAATCCTGGGCTGTATTTCCAACTAATCAGCAAGATTGTCGCATAAGACGATTTTAGTATCAGTGATACTCCAGTTAACATTTCATGCCAGATTTACCTTAAATA
>VOMN01132721.1:0-12371 GCA_014899125.1 Orchestia grillus | reverse complement strand
CCCTGGTTTCTTTTTTGTCTTGTGTAGTTAACCAATGACTCACAATTAATAAATATTGAAAAAAATCATAAATTCCTCATACGTAATGCTAAGGTAAAATTAGGTTAATATTTTTTACGAAGTTTTCTATTTAATATGTCGCTTAATGATTTTACAAAAAGACAAAAAGTATTTACACTTCTCTTGCTCACCTTGTCCCTTCACATCAGTGATAACTAACCGTTTACTGGGCATCAAAAGATGATTTCAATAACGAACATTTAGTATTGGCTCAACTAAGTGTTAGATATCAAAGCATAAAGTATAAAGTATAAAAGAAACCAAGGGGTCAATACCGTCATACTATCGTGGAATTGATCAACAAAATGTTCAATGAACGTTTACAAAACATTGTGTTCCGTATTGTGGGTAGAGGTTTGGTTTCATAGCAAGGAGCTGAATCCATAACACCTTCTACCATCTATGAACGTAAATTCATTTGATCATATGAGGAACTTTGCTCGTTCATCACTTGAATACGAGCAGATGAAATACGAGTGGTTTCCTATCAGCGGCTGCGAACGTTCCGCTGCTCCAGAACGCTGAGGGTAGGTTACGCGTTAAATTTGATGCAAACCATTTTTAGCTACAGTAAATGAATGAAATCATTTCAGGTCATTTCACGGATCTCTCATCAAACCTTCTAGTCAAAATAGTCAAAAGTATCTCACCATTAGAAGCCATAATAGTTCGTTCACAGAGTCGAGCTAGGAGCGTGAGAATCATCCAGTGAAGTTGATTCAGGTTTTCAGGCAGTTCTACGACTCCAACTTTTCTCCATCGCAGGATGAGGAATGCCTAGTTTAATCTAAAGACTTGTTTCGTATGAGGAATATTCAACTTAATTCCTAAAAGTTATGACATTGATAAAGCCATAGTAACAATACTAAATATTGTACAAAAGTTGAGAGTGAAGTAATCTCTCCAGTAATTGGTAAACCTTGCGTTCATTCTTTGTACGCGACGGTGTACTCGATGACACGTTTCAGGGTGAACGTAATTATCAGAAGTTGAGGAAGACAGAAGGGAATGGGCCCAGCGAAAATCTAGCTGTCACACTTAATTGTGACAACATAAAATGCGAGCTAACTGCCATCATCATCACCTCAACGAGGGCAGACCTATTACCTAGCGCTGGAGCTGCCCTCTGTACTGATTGCATCCTCTGCAAGGTCGCGGTATTGCGTCAATACAATTCAGTTCTGGGACAGAAATTTATTTCCTTTTTTTCGATTCGACTTGTAGAGTCAAAAAGGGATGTCAGTAACACTAACTAGAGTACTAGTCGGCCTACAGTGAACGAGATCAGCTCAGATTGTAGTTGTATCTACGGAGAAAGAGAATCTATTTTTTATAAAATTAGTACCTCTGTGGTGCAATCACGGGCCCACTCTTGTTGCCGTACCCCCAATGGTCAACCGAAAATCACCATCATTATCACAGCAATAAATCAGAGCTCTGCTCCAAGTAGTGATGCCTAGTCAGGTAACAGCCGAAGTGGTGGCAACGTTGGGAGATCGTCAATATTCAGTCAAGCTTGAGAGGGCGGGTTAGGTCACAAAATCGCAGGGTTTGCTGAAGTAGGGTACCTAGATTAATTTCTTTGTTTTATTTATTTATGTTTTTAAAGCCCCCCACCTGCAGCCAAATCGTTAAAAACACAATTTTCATTGCTTAAAAAAATAAAAAAAACATTTTTTTTTGCGGAAATTAAAAACAAGAATCTGGCAACAGGTCAAAGAACAAGGCTCCGACCAGACGCCTATGTTGGGGGCTTACAACCGCTAGATTAATTAAAACTGTTAAAAAATATTCTTTTAGATATCGCTGACTTTTATTTTTGAGAACGGAAGAAGGAAATAAACACATTCGCAACCCCCCTGAAAATTATTTTCGTTGTTTTACGCCATCACAATAGCTTTTAATTATTACCATTTAAATTGTAATTTTCTCATCGAAATACTCCTACGAAGTGAAAGCACTTACAGCCCATAAATAGTCAACGAAGACGAATGCGCACGAGCTGTAAGTAACAAATTACCACTTACCGTACGGGTGCGTTGTGGGGCAGCGAATGTACTGAAAGCAATATATCATTTTCATGGCGCCTGCCTACAAGATTTCCCCGTCACCTGTACAATTATATGATACTAATCACATTGAGTGCTATGAAGTTCTCTTTTTCTTCTCGTTCTTTCTTTCAAGGGGGTTTAAATTAATTAATGTATGTCATTCTCAATGAAAATAATAAGAATTTGTCGGTGATGAAACAGATGAATCCAGAGAGCTGAATTGAAGCTCGTGAATAAATAATAATAATACAATGCACGACTTCATAATTCAAATTTATAAATTTTACAATTGTGATTAGGAACCTGCATTCACTTCAGGCTTATTACACCCCTATATAGGAGTAAATCACAACTCTGCTTATTCACAATAGAAAGCTTAACATTCTTAATATTGAGAATTTTTTGGCCTTTAAAAGGATACTATTTCATAAATTCCTGGTCCAACTTATTGACAAGGGCTTTCATACAATCGAAGCAAAAATTACTGATGCGATGCTTGGCTCATTCGAGTTATGAACACACTTCTATGAACATTTTTCCTGTCAAACGTAGTCTTCAGACATAAACATGTTCCTCTAAGGAAGGAAACATTTTTGACATTCTAAAACTGAAATTTAATACCTTTACAATATGTTTTTTATCCACACGTACAACAGTTTGCAATTTTGATTCTGGTTCCTTCTATTCCGTCCGCAGCTTATCTGCAAAACATCCAAATGAGATCAACGAGTCTCGTTTCGTAGAACTTTTGACATCACCGTCCAGTTTTGCCCTGCATTGAACGCTGGATCGGCTCCAGAAAACAATCGCTGTACCTCATTTGCTTCTCATAACACGCACTGTATCCTCTTACGACTCGTATTTTTCGTGCTATTTGAAGTTCGTTCTCGTTGATACCGCTCTATGCGGAAGACGGCTGTAGAGCGGTAGTTTACGGGTACGGATCTAGCGCTCTACGAGGGAGACGACTGTAGTTCATTGTCACTATGGATCCACGCGGGGTGTTCAGCATCTTTTGAACAAGCAGAATTTCAATAAATACGACTTTGTTGCGTCACTCTTTCCGTGATGTAAATTTGGTCACGGCCTTTGAAGCAAGTTCCGATAGTTTTTGTTTATATTTAGGTATGCCATTAAAAATACTAAGCCTCTTTACAACTGTGCTAAATAATTAAAATAGAAATAAATAGTCTCATAAATTTACAGCGTGTTACTCTTGTGAACGTAAGTTTTGTCCCTAAAAAGTGTCCATAGATGCAAAAATGAATAATACACAGGCCTATATATTATCAATGACTTCGCTTCTCATGACTTCCAATCAACACACTCCCGACCCTCTCATCTATCTTAGTCCTTAACCTTACCTTTCCCTTCACTTTAGGTTACAAAGAGAATACACAACACGAGTTCTTATGGTGTCTGGTATCTTTTGAATGCCTCGTACGTGAAAAAACCGATAGGATGATCGTTTTGTTTTCCTGGAAGCCTCACGCACACACACACGCAGTAACACACACGCACACACACACTCACTCACACACTCACTCACACACACGCCACTTTTTTCGAAGCGTCAGGTGTAGGAGCGGTGGAGATCAAATAGTACGCGCTCAATAACCTAGGTAAGTCAATTTCGGGAGATGGATTTCGTCATTTCTTCTTCAATTTGCAGTGGCGCGAGGCTCTATTTCTTTCTTGGCGAAACTCACCTGCGACACAGAAGAGTCCCTTTGTCTGTCCCAGCGCCGAGTTATGCATGGCACTCCAGGGTTTTTAAATTATTACGAACGTTCCATCGAGAAATCTCCAGAAATATAAAAACGAATTTACAGAGTGCACGTGCAGGGGTTTCGGACTGATATGACACGAGTTATGGCACTGGGGCGCACATGCCAAGTCACTGATAAATCCAAGAGTCTCGTGGAAGCTTCTACGTTTGTGTGACCGGAACCTATTTCGCGTTTCAAGAATATGCTGTGGAACGGACCACGATGCTCTCAAATAGCAAACATGCGTTCCTAGTTACGTGGACATTATTTTTAGCTAATAAACTATACAGTGTCTTTCATCCAGTTTGGAGAAATAAGAACGAAAGAAATATGACAGATGAGGGAATGCTTCGGATAATTCTTACTAACTGCATTGAAATAAATTTCGTTTTAATATGATCACGCTGAGGCTAAAGTTCCTCCCTAAAATTTGTTATTTGATCATCATATTTGCAACGTGCCCGCATTATCAGTGTTGAGAACTTGATCACACATGGGTGAATATGAAATTTCGAAAGCTTTTATAGAATTTATTCATGAATCCTCGCAACGTATTGCACGCTGCTGGATTTAGATTGAAAAAAACGTTATCCCATTCACAGAAATTTTTATCCTGAAAAACTGCTACCTGTGAAACCATCCCACTCAACAAATTTTGTTGCTACGAACAAGTGTAGAACTATTGCTTTTATCCACAAATAGACTTAAGTTGACTATATTCAATATATGTCATATAACTGATAAAGGATCGCTGCTGTTAAACGTACCGCTCAAATTATTGTCCCCGTCTGATAAAATACGTCATCCAATAGAAAAATTTCCTTTTAATTTACACCAATGTATATGACGTATGCCAGTATATATGCCAGCCTGTATAATTTTTTGCATTTTTGTATTCGTATCTGTATCGGGCATTTAGTGTAAATACAAGCCCAGCTGCGAGATAATGTAATTAATCGTTACATACCCGTCCGTATCCACATCCCATTACACGTACATATATCGATTCAAATACATAAACGAGAGAATGCAGTTCAGAGCAGTTCAGTGTGCATTACAATAGTTCGGACCTGCGCGTACTCCTATGTGTACTATGTATGATTTATGGTAAATATCTGGGCTTCGAAGGTCACTTTAGGAACGTACTTCATGGGACACTCGGGAAGAATTTCACGAGAGTATTATTGAATTGATGGTAAAATTAATCTAATGTCTTTTAAGTATTCTTGCTTTTAGGTAACTGTTGGCAGCTCCGTGATCTGACAGACGAGTGTGTTACGCTGGTTAGAGTAAGTTTTCTTGATGCTTTGCAATTCCACATTACTTGATGCATTGCCGTGTTTTCAGCTGTATGCTTACCTGGACGTTAAGGAATAATATCCGGATGAAAAAGCCAACGTAAAAGACTTTGATTTCATCTGATTCAAGTAATTTAAAAAAGCACAATGCTACTTTTTTATGCCATAAGCTTGGCATTGCCATCAATACATGAAAAGTGAAACAGTAAATAATCGATTTACTTTATTTTTTTGCATGAATAGAGACATGGAAAAGCGCCATGTGGTGTTTTCAGCTACAATTCGTGGGTTCGCTAAGCAGCTTAAAGTTTGGGAGATTTTCCTAATGCGTGAAGCCACAACGCCACATTTGACGCCTCGCCACGTGCGTCTAGCACGAAGGACAAACCTACAATGCAGACTCGGGAACAAAGGGTCAGATACAGACTCAGGTTCAGTCAGTACAGACTGAGTACAGTACACTCTCAGGTACAGTCAGTACAGACTCAGGTACAGTCAGTACAGACTCAGGTACAGTCAGATACAGACTCAGAAAAAGTTCCGCTTAGTATACCAGCGAGAACAGGAGCGCGGGATCTTTGTGCCGCAGTGAAGCTACGAGCTTCTCGCGTCCTTGAATCACGAAAGCTCTCATTGACGAGAATTGTTCGAAACCTTACAAAGTTATTGCCAAATTCGTGCCCTACATCGCTATTTCACAGGTACTCAAATATTACAAAATTTATGACTGATCAACTTACGCTCGCTATTTATGAGTTAAAACGTTCTATCATAATAATTGTCATGGTCAGCTGCAGCGTCAGCACCCGTGACAGGCTCGGGGCAAAGTCCGGAAGGTCAATCCTGCGTAGGCTGTCCAGAGGGAGATCTAAGAAATTTCAAAAAATCAATATCCATGAAGCAACTCTAAAAAAAAAATTTATTGAGTGAAGTAGAGGGATAGAATTCGAATAATTTTAACCAGATCTCTGATGCGAGCTTTTGTTTTCGTTCATTGAGACGTTTTGTTCGAGAATGTCTAAATAAAGTAGCCGAAGATCAGGCATTCTCTTCTGATGACAAACTATACACTACTTAATAGTGCAAAGTTCTGTCATAGTTCAGCACGAATCAATTTTATTTGTTTAATTCAAATCAGTTTCATACAAAACTTGCTAGAGTTTGTTGCAAGTTATTATAAAGTGTGCAGGGTGTTCTAAATAGGGGGGCCCAATTTGAATAGAATATTCTTCACGGTGTAAACGCGTCGCTTAGTTGTGACCTCCTCTATGACGAAGCACCACTCACATTAAATTAAAAATCCTTAGCCTGAGTTGAGAGAGAAAGTAAACTTGATAAATACGTGCCTTTAAACACCAAAACCCGTAAGTATTGCTTAACTCTAATTCGGTGGTTTTTACTAAGCACCCAGCTCTACGTTGACTAAATGCCAGTAATCAGTTCACATCCCAATTTATGATTGGTTTTTATATTAAAAAAAGTGTTAATACCGTTGAAATCTAATGTTATTCATTTCGAGATTTAAATTGTCAAAGCAGAGTATTTCGTACGAAGAAAAAGTTTTTATTTTTTTGTGGCTAATGTCGATCGACACTATGGCCGGTCAACCAACCTTCGAACTTATTTAAATTGTAAAAATGGCTGCACAGCAATACAGGTTTCATGACAGAAGTTTGTGAACGAGCCTCTCACTCAATCGTCACATTCATTTACCCAGAATACTTCAAAGTTAACTTGAACATTTCATGACCCAACTTGTAGGTCAAAATTCTACACCAAATGAAATTCTGCATGTGTCACGCAATATGCAGTTCGGAACTCTAATGATATGAGCCCGTAAATTGCAATATAAAAGCGAATTTTTCGACGCCGTGGAAAGGAATGAGTGCATCTCTTTAGACAGCAAATCGGAGAGAATTACTCAAAAATATTCACTGAAAATACACTCTATATTTTCAGTTAACTTTTAATATGAAAACTTATATATTCTGCTGCAATCTACCTCTTCCTTCTGTGTTGATGTACATTCCATGCAAAGTCAAAGATGTCTCAAATCGTGTAGACATCGCCACAGAGATGTGGAGGAGGTGATGGCGAGCTGCAGGGACAATTGCTTCGTGATGATGATCGGGGTCTACTGTCGTCTCGTTTTGACATTTGTAAATCGTAAGAACTGTTTCTAAAATATAAACTTTCAAACAATGATTCATAGAACACTCAGTAACACACACCACCAATCTAGTTCATTACAGACCAACAAGCTCCTAATAAGGTACCTTGTTCCAAAAAATCTTAAACGAAGCTTGCGAAGTGTGAGCTGCTGATGTCATGACTAGATTGGGAGAGTCTAACACTGAGCTCTAAGCCTTCCTATTTATTGTGCTTAAAAATATAAATGCGGCCTTAATTAAATCTTAGATCTCCCTGTGTCCCAGAGTGACCGGGGAGCTTTAGGCGGAGCCCTAATGCTTGCAGGAGACAAGTCGGGCTTGATAACATCAGTAGTTTTGGGTCGAGCAAAGCCCTGCTTTATGAACAGCGTTCCCGAGCCTTGCCGCAGCCCGGGCCAGACTCCGACTACTCGCTCGAATAAGATTCGTGCTGCATGATGATCTCGTGAGATCCGTTCTATATAATGTAATTCGTGCGATTTTATGTATTCAGAAATATGATAATTGGATGTTTTATTTACCGCGAAGAAGTGGTGCGAGTCTTTCATCGTGAAAATCCGGTGCAGTTAATTTAATCCGGTAACTTTTCTGGTTGAAAAAGCAAAACCATCTTACACAATTCCAGAGCGTGACGATCTTCCATGATTCATTCTTCATGATGATCTTGAGGGAATCGTTCAGCAGCACGATTTTGTTCTCACCAGGAAACGTTAGCTGGGACTTGTGCCACCGAGACTGACTCAGCAGGACGATGTTCCATTTTCTTGTTGAGCTTGTGATGATCGTTGGAGGTTTTCTCAAACCAGTACGACCGTGTCTCGGCGGGGAAGGCTTGTACAGTTTCATTCACTCTATATCATTTTAGCGGCACCCTATTACATCTGTGACTGGGCTCCACGAGGACTTGTTCCGAGAATTTCCTTTGAAAATTGCAAGCGCAAACAGGCCGTACGTCAATTGTGATAAGACAGCGCATCGAAACACCTATCAAGGCTTACCAGCTATGGAAACATCCTAGAACTTCTTAGTGAAATTATTAGGAATGCATGGAACTGCGGGGCCTGCCTGGGGATCAATAGGTAGATTTCAAAGCATTTTCGCTCGCTCACTTTAACAGACGTCATGGAACAGCGATTCAAAAATGTTCAGTAATCTTGAGAAAATTTCATTTCCTTAGTATGATCTCAATGATTCTATCTCATAGAATGTATGAAGATTCTAGAAACTAGTTATTGTATGCAGATTACAATTGTACAGTTTTAGAAATAGAATATTTCCTTAATTTTGACACAGAACATGTATTTCATTTGACTCTCTTACTGAAAACTCTGAAACTGTAAATCCTATCGACAATTCAGTTCGTAGGTTATACTGCCTTGCTTTGGAACTTAGAAACTTTTAAATCTTCGAGAATTCAAGTTACATTCATTTGCACATAAATAGTTTTCACCTTTTTCGTATGTAAATACCAGGAAGAGCCAGTGGTTTTTGAGCAGAAATTTTACATTTCCCACAGCTCAATTACGATTTACGAGAACGTCATTTCTCGCTCAGTTACTCCTTGTTTTACGATTCCAATCAACGAAAATAACTTAACGAACGAACAGCCGTGCCAAACAAGAGCAGTGAAATAAAGTGATTGTCATCAAGTTTGAATCGATTTCTCCTCACAATAGCCCACCCGCGCGCTGTTTTCCAACAGCTTTGCAGTTGCCCCACATTCAACAAAAATAAGCTTTCTATCACAGTTCGTTACACAAAAAAAGCATATTTACATTTGTTGGGAATAATAGAGAAGCGTCAAAGTTTAGGAAATAAATAAAACTAAGTCACTATTTGTCTATGAAATTTCGTTTTTATTCTTTTCTGTGATATTGCGCAGTTTCCTGAAACACATAAAAATGTGTGAAATATTTTTATAGACTTCAGTATCTTTTTGGACGAAATAGAGGCTCTGCATGATGAATTTATAAAACAATTTCTGTGGATCATGGCAACCTTTTTTCTATTACTAAAAAATTCAGAGCGAACCCTTGTCATCGGCTTTTATTTTTTTATGACCCCGTATTTACCTCTATTTATCAATGCTTTCGTCCACTTTTTCATTTATTTAGACCTTCATTAACTTGGTATTGACGCATTCTTCTATCCCGACATTAATACCTTTAATTATTTTTCTTGCCTAGACTGTCTACTTCATACCTGCTTTTTCAGCGGAAAAAAATATCAGTTTTTTGGATCCTGCTTACTACGCTCTTCTTCATTTCCTGTTTACCCTTATATCAACAAAGTTATTAGCCTACGACATGAATGAAGACACCGAGCTTTTCTCCAACGATGTGACTGAAGCGATGCCACAGCCTTCTTTCTTGGCCTTTCAAATTCATTGCAATTCAAGTCAGTCCTGAAACAAGAATTTAATGCAAATTGGGGGTCTCAATTTCCAAAAAGGCTTGCTGAGCAAAGTGCGACTGACTATCATTGCTATCGAGGGACCTTGTTTGTGAAGTGCGGAGAAAATGCGGAGCTTCAAGAAACCAGGCGTCATTTTACAGCTTCGCCGTAAAGTCCATTCAAAAAATACGAGTTTTTCCAAGATGCTCCTTCAAATGCTGCTCAAGAAACCTAAGCGATTCCTCGAAATCTTGCCCAAAAACATTGATTGTTCAACCGGAACTGCATATGTGAGCTGTGCCATGACCATCCCATAGGTGACGCGTTAGTCCAACACATTCGAAACTAAATGAAAATTATTTCTATGCCTGACTTACATCCAGAACGGATTCTGTGTTTCTTGTTAACAGAAATTGAATGGAATTATGACTTACGCCGTCCACGAAACAAGATAGAGTGTGAAACACAAGAGTACATGTGTACCTATAGACACAGAATATACTTGTGTCTTGTGAAGAAAAGGCGTCTAACCTGCGAGTGAGGTCCATGGCAGTGCAGTCACATGCGCTAAGTGCCCCTTTGAGGGCTGATTACAAATGGACTCGAGAGTATATATTTCTACAGCAGCATCCAGCTTCGCGCGAAGAGTGTCGCTGTTAAGCTAATAGGATTACATAGCATGCCACGTGAAGATAATCCTACTGATTCTGATTTTAATTGAATAAGGAAGAAATTAAAGATTACATGAATTGCTTCATGAATTTAATGACACTCATTCTAATTTTATTGGAATGGGTTAAAACCATTTGAGCGACAACGAATAAATTTTATTGTTGCTCTAAACAGGATAGAAGTCTTTCGCCTAGAACAGTATAGCACCACGAAAACTTGGTCTATTTTGAAAAATTGAATTCTTAATTCCTACCCGTTAGTGGACATTCCTGCACCGTATACAAAAACTCTATTTCATCTTGTAAATTGATAAGCCCTTCTTTAACCGACCTGAATTGTTGTTACCAATTTCAGCTAAAAATATCAAGCTCTATATTTTGGAAGGTCCATTTATTTCTTCTTCCTATGCCTCGGAACGTTATTCGCTAAAAAATAACGATTTACGAGGAGATATTTTCTTCGGTGTGGTGAGAAGCACTGCGTAGCTTTCAGTCGTGAAAAAATATTTCAAAATGAACCGCACCACAACACAAACAAAAACATATTACAAGATATGCAAAGGAAAAGGTAGCAGGCCGTGAGGAATATAGGCATTGAGTCCGAGGCCTCCCTGACCGAGCTATGATGTACAGTCGACGAAAAGTGATGCACAAACTTATGTTCTCATAACGAAACTCAAATAAACTGATCAACCGTTCATGAAAGGTACAAATAATCTACTAAGTCGGTATTTCAACTTTCGTGAATAAGTTTCGAGCTGCACGATATCAAGCTGATTTTATCAGACTATGGAAGTGTTATACATACACTCAACCCTTAATGTTTTGAATATAAAATTGGAACACCGAAAAAATTCAACGTAGATGGAGAGAAGTAAGCGAGAAAACGGAGTCGTTTTACCGAGGAGTTTCCTCGGAAAAATACGGGAAATATAAATTACTTGTACTCTTTTCGTCCAATATAGATTCTTAAAGTTTGTCTCGTGTTTTCGTCGTTTGCGACTCTGACCAAGGATTAGATTACATTTTTCAGAATAATAAGACGCATTGCACACTGTAAGGATTCCGTGTTTTGTAGGAAATAAAGAAACGTCGCAAAAAATTTTTACGCAGATTCCTGCAACAAAATGACGCTTAGTCAGAAGATATCCTGCTGAAGTGAATGATCGTACGTAATTGTAATTTCTTGAGCTCTTATATTGGATATTCTTATTCATCCCGCTAGATGTTTTCTTAGTATACCGAGGTATAGTCCGTTATGCTTTTAAGAAAATTCATTTTTCTTATGTGCTGTCCGAAAACCATTAACTTTCACTTTCATCGACCGTAAATTACAAACTTTGCTTTTGTGATCAGAAGCATTTACAAATCTAAGTCGGCCTGAGTTTCTATTATAATTGATAGTAACAATTCCCTATATTTTCCTGCGATGGCTTGTAGCGGTAATGCCTCGGATAAAAGTTTGATCCTTGTGTGATATTGTACTGGCCACACAAGTAGCATTTTCCGGCATTCATCCAACCTGATTTTGAAGTCGAACTGGCAGAGATTATGTAAGACCATGTTCTATAAGCATCTAAGGAATTTTAAGCTTACTGAATATGTAAGATGGACTGAGAAGTATGAGTAGAAGTTTTAATATCTTGTTAACTTTTGAATACACCGCAAAATATCAGACCTGGACTACTCCACTTGTTTATCTCTAATTCTTGCATTATACTTAGCGTTTCTTTTGCCCATTTCAAATCACTTCAGCTGATACCAACGTATTAAATTCAAATGATTTAATTGTCCCATGGCAGATAAATAAGAAATGTTTCGTAATATTGATCCTGATCTCAACCACCTTGACTTACTGTATCCTGACTTAAATGATACATCCTCCAGTCAGAATTTTAATTTTGATGAACTTAAAACATCCACATCCAAATGCAATAATGACCTATCTATTCTTTGT
>VOMN01132720.1:0-11934 GCA_014899125.1 Orchestia grillus | reverse complement strand
AATGTTGTAATTAAAAGAGCGTTGTCTTGATAAAAATTTCATCAACTTATTTATTAGCAATTCATGACTTAAATTTATTTGACTCAACGGGTCACGGGTTGTCTAGTATTCAATAAATTTCCTTCAAGTGCCTGCAACTTTTTTCACCACGTATTTGGTTAAGTTACATATTAATTGTTAATTCTACATGCACAACAAATACTCTATTCTCGTTCCCTTGTTATGTTCGTTGGTATTTATCGAATACTTCGTGTAGCTTTCTCAGTTGTGTCTTCCATAAATGCTAAAATAGAAGTTTTCTTTTCTGTCTAACTACTCGTTTCACGCCACTGTAGCATAGATACTTACGAACTATAACATTGCTACGCAGATGGAGGCGCTGAAGGGCGTGAGAGCAGCGGACCCGTTCACACGGCGCCAGACGAGGCCCACCATCGTCACAAAAGACATCAAGAGCAGCTCGGACATGACCGCTGACGAGCGCCAGGCTGCCGAGCTGGAGAGGAAAGTCAAGATGGAGAAGGAGCAGCGGAGAAAGGTGACATTTTAATTCCTGCTTTTTCTGTTCTCTTTCAGCTCAGAGATTATGGAGGGAGACGTGTATTTTATTTCTAGTCATTCATGATTTGGTATCATTTTTGCCTAATTTTTTGTTATCTTTTACCTTTGAGGTTATGAACCCCTCAGAGGACATTAGGAGAGGCTATAGGGTTAGGTTAGTTAAATTTTTGTGTCCTATGCTATGGAGACTGGCGTCCTCTAGGGGACACCGTTAGGTTACTTCAGCTCTAGTTAGGCCTTAGGGGCATCTATCTTTCGTGTCCACTTTGATTCATCCCATTTTCATGCCTTCTTCGCTTATTATTCTTCATCTTTCCTTCCCTTACTTTTTAACTTGCTTTTCCGATGCGCAGGGAATCGTGTGTGGAAACACATTTGTACATAGATTCCACGTTTTTTAAAGACCTTATTAAATGGTCAGTTCTTTTTGCTCTTTTGAGATCGCAGGCTATATGGCTAGGGAGCTTTAAGCTAACTAATAACTTAATTTGAGATTATGGAGAACGACATGCACATAAAGTTAAGCTCCCAATGCACTGGTGATGCTTTTTTGTGTTTGTGGTGTTCTTTCTTAGCTTTAAGGTCAGAGAGACTTGCACATTATTTCCATTTACCAAGGCTCTCGTGTAATGTTTCCATACTCGTTCTCTTATTTCTTAGCTTCGAGTTAATAGAGACTTGCGCATTATTTTTAGTCATTAAAGCTCTGTAAAATCTCAGGGGTTCTGTACGTGATAAGAAGTTGCTTAGAGTAATGAAGGATACAAAGATAACTTACCTACACCACAACGCTCCCCTCATTTTAAATACAAGGATGTAGCAGTACCTGCGCACTGAGAAGCCAGGTGGGCGTTAATGACTACTTCTGTCGTTTTTGGGTTCCTTGGAAGAAGTTCGAGTCGCACTGATGTGTCGCATTTTAGAAATGTCAGGCTAGTCTTCCTTGTCGAAGAGAAGCGCTCGACCCGGGCCCTCCTCCTGACCAGGAGGCAGCGTGCAGCCACTTGCACTACGGAGCCGCTGCTGGGAAAACTTATACACGATCTTCATTGCAGGAGGAAGAGGCCCAGCGCAAGAAGCATGAGGAGGAACGTCAAAAAGAGGCGGAGCGCAAGCGCATTCAGGAGGAAGATTTGTACGCAGCTCACGACTTCGATCTCAACATTGACTTTGGGCCTGCTATGCCTGGTGAGTGTCGTACGTATTCGTTTTTATTGACTCATCTGAAATGTTTTAGGCGATGTACAGAGTGGTTATATTGTCTCTTTAGAGTTTAATATTTAATTACACTTCGAGTGATAAGGTATCTTAATTTAACTCGTTTCATGCGTTTCAAGTTTAAAAATCGTTTAACCATAGTGTGAATAGAACAAGTTAACTCTATGTATATGTTTGTCAACTGCCTTCGTAATCAATTGTTAACACTCCAAAGAGATTTTATGGACTCCTGGTACGATTATTGTTCGTGTGTTTCTTTAATTTGCATTACAGTCAGTTAGGTAGCACGTGATGCAACCAGCGACGAGTAGATTCTCAGTTTTGCAGCATTTTTTGTCTCACGCTCGTGTGTGAGTGTTGCCTTATTTCTGAAAGGATTTCTTGAAGTGTCCTCGTCTTTTAAGTGCAGTAAGTGATTTAGTATTAGCCATCGTGCCGTGCCTCACAGTGTTACCTCAGTTGATGAGACCTCAAAACCTGCAACCCAGAGAGCTTTGTGCAAGTGATGTCACATTTTCCCAGGCCTCGTGTGACTGTCGACAGAATCTGTGGTTAGGGGCGTTGTGAGCTGCTTATTGTTGATTCAGGAGCACTTATCGTACGGCAGTTACTTATTTTCTATGCGGTTCTCCATCTTTTCCGAGCTGAGTTATATTGGGTGAGGTAGAAAGGATAGAGAATTCCGTCATTTTTAATTAGATTTAACAAGACATTTATGATTCAGTATTGCTCGTTTGGATCATTTTTGTATGCTCTGATTCGTGTATCTACTACTAAGTAGTGTAATTTAATATGAAAATTTATTAAGTAAAGAATGCCTCTCAGTTCTTTGAAAACGTCCGTCCTAACTGCCCCACAAAGCATGCTTAGAGATATTTCTCACTCATTTGCTCGGGTACGGCAGCATTTATCCAGTGGCTTGTGTCGCAGTGTTGGTATCTTCACCTTATATGGAAGTTTGATGCTTAATTATTCATTGTACCCTTATTTTGAGCCTCAGGGTATAGCAGGCTGTTAAATGTCTTTAATATGGTTGACCTATCTCTAATTTAACTCCTTTCGGACGAGAACAAGTGAACTCGTTTTACCCAACTCGAATTTTTCTTCTTTTTACGAGTAAACTCGGCAAGTGTTCGATTTGAAGAACAACCTTAGCACGAGTTCGCTCGTCCTTTCTTGATCTCCCATGGTGCAAACCGACCATTCCCGATTGTACCGGTGCATGTTTTCGCAGAAAACCTGTTCGTGAAGGGGTTATATGAGGCAGGCGACGACGACAAAACAGGATTTGAGAAGTCGCTACTCATACTTTAAAAATATGGAAATCGTCATTACGTATTATTTACGTACATATCAATGTGTATGTGGTCTCATTTTGTAGGGTAATCTTTTTAGAGTATAGTTAAACGTGTAGATGAGTTGTATCCAAAGATCGAGGGTACAAGTTATGGAAAATAACAATGAAAGACAAATACTATAATGACACACCAGGCTCTACTTCACTATCTGTTAAACTCATTTTGCTGTAACGAGGGTTATTTTCTAAGAATATATGACAAACTACAACGGATAATTACTGCAATTCGTCTTACTGTTCCACTGATGGTAAATACAGCACTACCACGGTGAGTTACAACTATCACCATCTTTCATTGGCTCACGCGCTCCCAGTGATTGCAGCGCACCTCTCTCTCATTGGTTACTGGCCTCCGGCGTCTTCACCTGTCCGGCACGTACCGCCATGTTAGTTCAAGAAACAACTGCACCATTAAGACGGAGCGATATTGCTTAGTCGACCAGCCCAAAACATAGGGAATGGATGGCAGAAAGTCATACCAAAAACGGATATTCGGGCCTCTAGTACCTCTGCCCGTCTGGTACGAAGCGCCTCGTATGTATGGCTCGTAATGACTGAGAAATTTCCGGAGGTCGGAGCTATCAAGTGTTCACCTCCTCTCAATACGCCCGTGCCATTCCCTGAGTTTATAGTGAAAAGTAGTTAAGTGTTAAAAGGTTGTCGTGTTGTGTTTAGTAACGCTCATTAATAGCATAAATTAGGTCATATTAAAACGTTTTCTGGGACTATGCTACTTTCAGTGGAATAAAATTACCCACAGGTGACGCACGTCGTAAAAAACGCCTTGAGCTCATAATGACCAAATCATTTGCAATGAGACTGCATTTAACTTTGTGCAAAACACCGGCAGCAGACTCATGAAATGGGACCATATGGTACCACTGGTCTTTATAGGTCCTATAACGAACGAAAGTTTTTTGTGGTAAGACTGCATTCATCTTGGTACGAGAGAGTATCTGCAACCTTATCTATGTGTGCTATAGAACTACATTCAGCTTTGTACGAAAAACTATTTGGAGCCTCATGTATGTATGCAAAAAGACTTCGTGTAGCATTTTACAGCAAACTAGCAGCAGTGTTATGAATCGGGACAGTAAAATCCTTTTGGTCAATAGAGGGTGGAGGAATGTACATTTGCGAGTAGTCTGCATTCCCCTCACGAAGCGCAGGATAAGCTATAGGCAGTAGAGTTAGGTCTGTCCAGCGTATGTTATGGGGACTGCTGTCCCAATGTTGAGTTAATTCAGTTGTAGCCTGGTCTTCGGGACTTTCGTGTTTCGTGCCTACTTGCTTCTTACAATTTTCACACCTTTTCCATCTCTTCTTTGTCTTTTTTTTCTTTAATCTTGACATGCTGTTATTATGCACAGGAGATCCTATTTTGGAACACACTTTTTGCCCCGATTTTCTGTAGTCTTTAATTATTGGTCCATTCTTTTTGGTCTCTTCGGATACCTTTTCACGCGACTTGGGAGCTTTAAACCATGACTGTAATTAATAACTAACAAATAAGACTACATTTAGTTAAGTGTGGGAAACTGGCGGCAATTTTATGGGACGGGAATTTCTATACTTTATACGGTGAAGAAATTTCTATCATTTTATGTACCTGCAGTTGTGTCGTCTACGCCCGCCGCCCCTGGTCGCCCCAACGGCTCTACCCCTGCCCCCACTCCAAAGCGCTCCCTCAACTTAGAGGAATACAAGAAAAAAAAGGGACTCCTTTGAAGAACTTGATGCCGTTTAGCTAGCTCATTCTCTCTTGTGTAAATAGGTGCGGTCAAGAACTCAAACACAAATATGGTTATTAGGGAAAATTTGATTTCTTCTTGGTGATTTTGTCGATTAAGGTCTGGGAGTGAATTTGTGCGCGTGTCGATGCTGTTTTCCGGCATGCTGTGTGCCCTGGTACTTCTCCAAAGAAAGTAGTTTCGTACAGCGAAAGTTTTCTCCCTAAAAGTCCTGGCCGCTAAGAAAAACTGGCATTAAAAAACTAGTGCTTGTACAAAGAAATTTTTTATGAAAAAGTAGAGCATATTCAGGAAAATTTTTCTCAAAAAAAGTAATGCTCATACAGGAGAACTTTTTCTCAAAAAAGTAGTGCTCATATAGGAAAAAAATTCTCAAATAAGTAGGACTCGTACTGGAGAACTTTTTCTCAGAAGAGTAGTGCTCGTACAGGATAACCTATTCGCAATAAAGTAGCGCTCGGCAGGGAAAATTTTTTCTCAAGTACCGCTCATGAAGAATTTTTCTTTCAAATTAAGTTGAAGATAGCATAATGGATTAAAGCCATAATATACTCTTCTTATTGTGAACATATTTCTGTCATAAAGTACTGCTCTTATTGTGGACGAAAAGTCCCAGTTTCTTTGCCATGACCGTTGTAAATGTGATGGACAATGACACTCCGTTATCTTGTTCACCGACCTTTGTTCTGAGTATTTCTTTCCGAGGCTGTTATAGCTTTGCATACCCTTTGGGGATGAGCGCTCTTCGTAGGTGGATACATAAGATCCTCTTCCTTAAGTAATGCCAACACTAGGATTTTTTTAGCCTACTTAAAGTGATTTTTTAACCCACTTGGGTGACTTGGATATTTTTCCTCGAGTCAGTAGCCGTGATGCGGCTAGTAGTAGATAAGTGATGCGCCTTCGTGAAAACTTGCTCGAGCAATGGAAGCTGGGTCAGGTGGCATGCCGTGCTTCGCCGTGTGCAAGCTGACAGAACTGAAGGAAACCCAGCCCTCTCGTTCAGAGGAGCTCGGAGGAGCGTGTCATTGTTATCCATATTTTGCTGTGGTCTATTGAATATTAAAAAAATGGGCTGAGTTATCTAGGTGCGGCACATATTCAGTAACTGTAATTTTTTTATGCTAGGTTTAAGCAGTGTAGAGAATATGTAGGGAATTGTTCAAAATTTTCAGAATTGGTTAAGTACTGTGCGCTTGGAATGTGTTCAATTAAGATCTAATCTTACTTGTTGCTAACGTAAGACATCTTGTTGTAATTTCATATTATGCTCACGTTTGATTTTGAATAAATTTCCTTCTGTTTCGTACTTTTTGCTCTGTTTAAGACTAAAATCAAATTCAATATTGATTGTATAAATTTTTCTGCGATAGCGAACCAGCTTTCTGTTGATCTTTCTTACATTTTATTGTTCAACTCATCAGCTTGTTGTTAGTTTCTATTTTTCCAGCGATCATCAGCGAAAAATACATTATAATTCTTATTTGAAGCTGTTCATAAAATACCCAGTGTCTCAATGAGTTTCCCAACACTCGCTTCGTCAGGATGCGCGCCATCGCACCCTTGGCAGATAGGCTAGACCCTCGAGCTTCTCAACTAAAGACCCATAGTTTTTACGCTCCTAGGTGTCTAGAGGTGTCCAAAGCTGGTGCAGGACCACTGGCTAAAAAATTCTGTTGACGCTATGGTGACCAAATTTTTCTGGCAGACGGCATTTATCTGTGTACGAAAAACTACCATCAGCCTCACGATGAAGTCCAATATTGGTAGCACAGGTTCTTTCGAAGTTCATTAAGCGAGACAAATTTGGTACACAGAATATTTTATTCCCCTGCTATCATTTTGAGAAAGATATATGTCTGGAAACCCAAGTAGGCTTCCTGTCATGTCTTCAATTTTTTTGTTTGTGCTGGGTTATATTTTGTGGGTTAAGGGTTTCTCTTTTCAGCGCCTCATTTTTCCTGTATGGTATTCATGTGTTGAAATCGTTATGTGTCACGCTAGCCTGCTTTTAAGTGTTTTAAGCCATCGTAGCCATCAACGATTTATTTCGGATTATGGATGAAAGGAGACTAAAATTTCTATTCATGGCTCCCCTTTTGGATATTCCAGCAGTCGAATTTTGTTCAGGGCCCTAGGGAGAATGGTAGGATTCCTAAGCTAGACGTACGACTTGGAACCTGTCAAAAGTTTACCGTGTAAACTGAAAAGGAATCTGAAACCAAATATAAACTTTAGGCTGAAACTGAGAATTATATTATACTAAATTATACTGTAAATCGCTTTCAGGATTGTATAAAATGTAACAACTGGGATTAAACCACCTCATATATCAATAGTAGTATTAATAATCTCGCACGCGGCAACCGATCCCAATGCGCAGACAAGGCAAATGTCGTCTGAAAATGTGTTAGTGTGCAAATTACGATCCATTAATGCGCGCCCCAGGAACTACAGATGTCTTCTTACGCGCTCCCGGGATGACTCAATGACTGCAATGAGGATGCACAGAATTCAGGGAAGAGATACTGGATAAAAGTGTGTGGATTTTAGGTGAACCTTGTAAGTGCAACTCAGTGAGTGTTAAATTTTCGTTTATTTTCAGTGCAAGCAAACAGTCTCTGCATTGATGTTTTTTTTCTCTATTGCAAGAGGAATGTACACTTCTGTCCTCGAGTGAGCAGAATTGGTTACCAATGACGTGTGCGCATTCTTGATATCGCACTGTACTTTGGCTTGCCTTTAGGTCGCCTGAGTGGCTGCCTCTTTTCTGCCCGACCTCTCAGCTATAGCCTCATCAACCTTTTACTCGACATTTTTTAATGTTAAATTCTAATTCTTAGGTAATTGTGGTTGAAGGATTATTTGGTATTAGGAAACTGTTTTCATACAGTGCGCAGTTTAGGGTTGAAAGATTTCCAAGTAGTACCATTATTTTGGAAGTTTTGAAACAAAGTAATGACTCATTAAAAATCGAGTTTTTCTAAATCGTACATCAACGAAGTGTCTTTCATTGTGTGCATGTGCCATGCAGGCAACCAATATACATATGTTATGTATGTGTTACATCTTATTCAATTATATGGCTCAAAGTACACATCTTTTCAGTGAGCTCTCTTGATGTAAGCAAATTTTTGAAATGCTGATGTTTTTGAGCTAAACGTAGGAGAGAATATGAAAAACTCTGAAGATTTACTTTAACGAAGGGTCTTATGGCTACGCTCACTTCAGAAATCTGATGTGCGTTTAGTTTTTGGGTATAGTAAGCCTTAAATTTTTTTTTCATTTGTGAGTTTTTCTCCGATGTACCACCCAATGCGTCGTTGTTTTGCGCGATTCTCTTGGCTTCTGTTGTTTTCTGTGGCTCTGTCTTACTGCAATGCTCACGTTGCTTCTCTCAAGACTCTGCTAACAATTAAACTGCGCTTTTGCACTGTGAAGGTCGTCAAAATTACTTGAGACGTGAATGACCCTGAATGTGATGGTGATGACAGTAGTTTGCGCCTTCACCCCTAAGGAAGTTGTGCTGAGACGGATTGTCCTTCAACGTATTATGGGGATCTGCCACTCTCAGGGGACGGGCAAGTTTCCCGAGCTGGTGTTATAACTTCAGCTGCATGAAAAATTCAAAGAGTTTACTGAAAATAAACTTGAATGAACTTTGAACTTAGTCTCACTGTACGAATCACTTTAAAGGGACAACGGTGACTAAACTTCTTGCGTTATGATTTGCGCCTTGGAATGCTTGGACTCTAGTTATAACTCAAGCCCCTGTATCTTGATAGTTGATGTTCATGTTTCTGTATGTCTGCCTCGACTGAGGTCTAGGTGCTCCTGCGAATTCTTTTGCGAGTGACTCAAAATGTCAAGAGTTGTGTTTTCGACCGCTGCTCCTTGGGACATGTAGCTTGTACTTATTTTAGTTATTTATTCTCACGTTTAATGTAATTGTCTTCGTAGGTAATGTACATAGTTTACCTTAGACTGTTGCTGTTGAGTGTGAGTGCCGATTGGCTTTATCTCCTGCATTTTAAAATGAGTGCGACCAGTTTGTGCGGTTTTCAACTGTGTCTTGTTACAATTATGTCCAGCTCAGTGCTACGCTACTGGTGTTACAGCTATGTCCAGCTCAGTGCTACGCTGCTGGTGTTACAGCGATGTCCAGCTGAATGCTACGCTGCTGGTGTGACCGTTGTGTCCAGTTGATCGCTGTTCGTGTTAAAGCCATGCTAAAAACTACGAACGACTCCCCAGATGGTGTAGCAAGCGACAAAATAGCGCAACGACAGCTTGTACAATGAAAACCCATTGTGAAGCTTGGTATTTAATTAATTTTTTCTCTCCATTGCCTTAGCTTGATCATTGCATTGAAGAATAACTAGCCTTACAATTAAATCGAATTCGCTTACTTCAATTTTTCAACTTGATGTTCGTGCCGCTGTCGATGCCCTTGTGATAGGCGTCTCAGTTATCCATTTGACCTCGGCTCCTGTCGCCCGTATTCGAGAATGTAAAGCGTTATGCGACCTACCCAATGATATGATTCGCTATCTATCCTAGCGCTGTCAAGCTAAGGCAACTCGTTATTTATCGAAACCCTTTGAAGTCAGCCTGAATAGCTCCAACTGTCTAGTTTTGTGTGTGTGTGTCTGTAAATTTCTGCTAAGTCAAATAATTATACAATCCTGTTAAACTTCTTTTACTTCCTCGTGCATCACTCCAATATCCGGCCCTACTTGTTGCGACGACGGCCCGCCCCTGAACAGAACTGGAGGGTGGTTGTGATGTAAGCGGCACTCTAAGTCGTTACTCCCGTGATCCAAATCGTGGGCGCAGTTAATCGCTGGTTTGACCTCGTAGCGTTTTTTTCACGCTGTATTGGCGGTGATGTGCCTTAGTGCAGTGTACTTGTAGCATTACACAAACTGCTACTGTGACGTCACACCCTGTGCACTTCATGCCGTGAAACTGCAGTGTGCTCCTCATGCCATATCACATGCTCTAATAGGTGACAACGCTCTCTGAAATATGCCAAGCGTGCTAGTCATAAGATGTCTGTGGACTTATAAGGCATCGCCCGCAGCTCCCCTGTGAACCCTGTCTAGCTCTGTTCTTGGTCTTTCCACGCTTCAGATGGCAGGGGGTTCATGAAGAATTGTTTTTTAGGTAATTCCTGCGAGAAGAACGTGCCTCACATGACAAATGAGGAAAATTTTCATGTGTAAGAATGTTCAACTTGAAGGTGACTTTTTTTAAGAGAAAGAGAACTTGGGATCTTGTGGAAATTATTGTGGGTTAACGATTGTATGGGTAGTGTTTGTGGCTGACCTTGGTGGCAACGATTTCTTTCACTGTATTGCTAGAGCTTAAAACTGATAATTCAACGTAAATTTAGTTTGGAGGAATTCATTGTTTGTAGTCTTCTGATACACATCGCAACGTTTTTGCATGTAGTCAGTGACAGGTAGTGACCGCGCTGGTGCCGTGACGATCCACACTCATAGGTGTCCAGATATGAAAAGGCAAAGTGTGGTCGTTCGTTCAATAGTTTCTTTGTGGGTGTAAAAAAATCAATTTTGTTACGGTAAACGGTGGCGTGCTTCGTTTGTTTTGTAGATTTGCTGAATAGAAAGGCGTCTTGATCGATGATCACACTGATGAAATTCCTACCGTACGTGCACTTGTTCATAACCCACTTTTAAGTACTCTCAAATATGATCGTGCCAGATTCTTTCATACGGCCGGACTTACTGCTTTGTGGTACGTAGCCTCTGCGAGATACGTGCTCAACACCGCCTGATTTTAAATATTCTTTTAAAACCATGACCGTCTTATGAAGTCAACTTTTTTCGACGTCCTTCCAGTTTAGTCAACCTGCAGACTTAGCCAAGCTCACCAGATGTAGCCTAGCTACGCACAGTAGATTCAGTAGCTCGTGACGTAAGATATTAACAGTCGTGACTTTTATTTGTTGTTTTTCCCTGTTTTCTTCCTCGAAAGATTAACGTAGTACGGTGTAACCTTGCTTTCAGATTGAGGTTTTTATTTCTAAATAGTTTTTACCTCTCTTTTGACGCTTGATTCATTTTGAGAAATCCTACCTCATCACTGTGTCGCTTCGATATTTTCCGACGTTTGATTACATTTAAAATGAGCAGTTGTCACCTCTTTAATTTCTTATTTCATTTGTGCCTTTTTATGATTTCATTTTTAACCTATGCCTCAGCTTTTAACAGGGCCGAACCGAGTCAAATTTGAAGTATTCCATTTCATTTGATGTAATCGGTGTCTGCAAATTATTTAGGAATTGGGTTCGTTACTACTATTACTACTACTTCTACTACTACTACTACTATAATGTGTATGATACCTCGGTGTTCGATGAAACAAAAGATATTTTGCTAAAATGTGAAAGCATTTGAAATGGTTGAGCTTGTGTTGTGTGTTGGAAGGTCGTTTTACTTTTCTCAACATATTAGTTTAAACTTCACATGCTCCATGGGCGATTTGGTTTGGGTGGTGAAAAACATATTTGCGAAGAAATGTGACTCCTTTTTACCTGCTTTATTACTGGAACGTGTGAATATTTGAACTCCCAATTGTATATAAATACATGTTATTATTCTCAGACTTGTCCGTTATTTTCCTGTTTTCGCTGTAGGCGAGATGACGTCAGTCGGAGGCTGTTGTGCTCCTCGTGCATCGGGAGTAGGAAGCGTATCGAAGAATGACGTCTTGAACCTATGAATCCTTGATCGATTAGGTAGTTTATACGGCCCCGTTTCAGAATGATGCTTTTATTTATTGTAAAAAGCTATTTGCAGTCTTATTGCATATGTACATAAGACTGGAGGTAGTTTTAGTACAATGCTAAATGTTGGCAGCCTTCCCCATAAAATAATTCTGTTGTTGTGGGGTAATGTATGAGATTTATTCCTCGATAAATGTTGACTTTTTAAAAATTTTGTTTTCTACGAGGGCTGATCACAAAGTTCGGTAAATGAATTAACAGAGGTGGGCAGCGCTACTTTGAAATGTAGCGGCCGC
>VOMN01132718.1:0-24103 GCA_014899125.1 Orchestia grillus | reverse complement strand
GTGTGTGATCAGGCACTGGATGTGAGGTGTGACTTGTGTGTCATCAGGAACTGAACGTGAGGGGCGTTTTGTTTTTTGGCATCATGCGTTGTATGTGAGGCGTTATTCGTGTGGGATCTTACACGGGGCATAAAGAGCCTTCATGAACTGCATGTGAGGCGAACTATGTGTTGGGTCATTAGGTGTAATTTATGTAGGATCATGAACTGGAAATTAGGTGTGGACACCTCGACACGCCCTCAGTGCGAGGACAGTCTTGTATGCAACTGTCAGCTCTCGCATTGTTGTCTGTTGAGGTGTGGGCCCGTGGTGACATTTGCTTCTGGGCTTGAACGGTAGCCTTTTCTGCGTAAAACCGAGTTTTTGTTGGATGTAACTTTCCCTTAACGTCTGTCCTCGTTATTTCCGTCTAGTACACACCACCGCTGTTACTGGGTCACCACAAGCACTCTGATCACGCTTGTTTGAGTAAATCAATCTACAAATACGTTCATGAAACCTTAATTTCAGGCAATTCTAAGCGAGACCTTCACGTGTCCTGCGACCAAGGGGACTAGAGTGTTCATTAACCCTTTGAAGCCCTGCGGTACGTGTAGCGTACGTACCAAGATGTAGTGCAAGGTGCGGCAGAAATTAGTCTCAGATATCGAAAAATCAATGCGGGAGCCCCAAAGGGGAAAGATTGGTGCGTTCGGTTCCGTGATGTAGGAGACACACTAAAGTTTTCAGTGGTCATTAAGCCGGGATCGAGTGAGCACCCAGCATTTAAAGTGGAGGCTGTTTTAAAAATGGTGATTCTGTAACTGCCACGCGGAGAGCGTTTCACAAGCGATACGGTTTACGTAAAATGAAAGTGTTCCAGACCAGAAATGGGTTTTTGCTGAGAATTCAAAGAGTAAGGGCGACAGGATTTGCTTTAAAGATGAAACCACCCGGACGTCCCAAGAATGTGATAGCACTCGAAAACGTGTCTGTAGTGGAGGCTCGGCTCGTCCAGGACGGAAACATGCCTCAGCTCTTCAAATTTCGGAAAGAACTGTGAGGCGAATTTTGCATACTGACATACATTTACACTCATACAAGATTATGATTGGTCAGGAATCGTTTCCAGCGGATTGGGGAGGACTTATGAATTGCTGTAACGGGTCCCTCACCGCTGTGCCTCTCAATGGCATCCTGTGGAGTAGCAATGAGACCCAGTTCCTCCTTTCTGGCGCAGTGAAAACAAAAGTATTTGCGACTGGGCTGCTGAAAACGCTAGAGAACTCTGTGCACGACCTCGTCACAGCCCAAAAGTGACCGTTTGGTGTGCTGTGTTGTCTAAAGGCATCATTGGGCTTTACTTTTTCGAAAAGGAACGACTCTCGATTACTGTAAATTCCTCGCGTTACTGTGACATGTAGGAGAACATTCTCTCCCCGAAAACGTAAGATGGGGAAATACACAACCTAGAGAACCTCTGGTTCCAACAGAATGGAGCTATGACCCGTACAGCACGTCGTCCTCGCGAAATTCTGCAGATATTCCCACGTCGAGTGCTCTCCTTACGCAAGTTATTTCGTGGCCACCACACTCGCCTGATTAAAGTCCCTGTGACTATTTTTGTAGAGGTAGCTCACGGTCGAGGTTCTCAGACATCGTCCATCGTTGGACCAACTAAAAGAGGTCATTCATGACGGAATTGAAGGAATTTCGCCGTACAAGCTAGTGAGAGTGACAGGATTCTTCCAAGAATGGAGGACCATTTGTACGGTATAATGTTTAAAATCTAGTGTTAAAGATGTTTATATCTGCATTTGTGATATAAAAAGTTATGGACTATCCATCGCTCAATTTTTTTCAACCCCGCTTTAGAATGTGGGGAGGTCTTTCTGCAACACCCTGTACGTTTGTTGTGTAAGCTGAGGGTGGCAAAATCCTGTAAATTGTTTGTATAGGGAACAGTTTTTGAAAATCAACGTCTGATACTGTTTTTTAGTATTCGCGTAAAACCTTGCTTATTCAACAACAAAACCTAATCCTTGGTGTGGAATACGAAGGTGGAATACAAGCTCCCGATTCAAGCACAAGCTACAGCTTCCGATTGAGGTACAAGCTACAGCTTCCGATTGAGGTACAAGCTACAGCTTCCGATTTAAGTACAAGCTACTGCTTTCAATTTAGGTACAAGCTACTGCTTTCAANTACCGTGCGCAAGGACACACGGCGTCACAACAGTCCGCCTCGACTCTGTACCTCCTGCTGGACCTGGCTACCGTCTTCGACTTGTACCATGCCCAGCGGTACCATGACACCATCGAGGTCGGTACTCGGTGTACATGTAAGACTTCTTGCTCTTCCATTCACGCTTACCGAGTCTTGGTCCTGTGCTCGGCGGTAGAATATTCATTTCGCTGATATTTAATGTTTCGTGTAGCGAAGTAAGGCTCCTGAGCTCTGTTCAACTATGGTGATGTTGGTGGTGTCTCCCTGTGCCGTTATAGGGCGCTGAATGTTAGGGAGCGTACAGTGCTATGGCTCATTCTTTGCCCTTTAAGGTCGGCGTTTAATCGTCTAACGGTCAGATTTTTTGTGATAAGGCTGCATTTCGCTTTTTGTGACAAGCTAACTGCAGCCTTGTGTGTATAATCATGACCGCGTTTATCTTTTTCTGGAAATCCAGCAGCTTCCTTGCAAAACTGGACTGTGTGTTCCTTTCGTTCGACCGAGGGTTGAGGGAAGTGCGTTGTTTGTCGGCTGCACGACACAAGCACAAGCAAATTTTACCCACCAATTTCACGCACAGCACCAGCACATTTGTTTCAGTCTGCTGCACGGTACCAGCACATTAGTGGTCCGGCCGTAAATTTTGTTAGACAGGCAGAGAAGGAACTGAGAAGCTTGTCTTGGCTATTGTTTTTCCCTACTACTATAGGTACTCGTTTAGTACTAATACTTTTTAAGTTGAAGTGAAATTATTTCCATAACCCATTAATGCATAGCGCTCATTTTATGTACACTTGATGATACACTTGATAATACTGAATAAGAACTGCAGTGGTTACTGAAGGAGATGGCACTAGATGTTTTATTGATTGCACAGTGTCTCTAAATTTTTCTGGTTTCTACTAAAATAAAGTATACATAAAATTTATAAGAAACAAGTATCACTTCAGTAAAAAAAGAAAACCAGGAACAATGTTTGAAACATTTTTCAATGAAAAACGTATTTGCGATTAGATAAACCATTTGTAAAAACTACTAGGACATGTTGAACATTTGCCCTATCATCAGCTAATAAAGTTCAAAATGAGTAATCTGAATTCACAAAGAACAATAGAACAAACAAGTTTTCACAGTGAAACAAACCACGATAACCTACTTATTGATTAGAGGCAATTGGAATGAACTGACATTATTCTTTAAAACTGGGGTCTTTTTAAAAATAAACAAGAATTCGCAATTCGGAACAGAATTTCGTTTACTTAATATTTTAAAGCTATTTGGTTACTGCTGTTAGAACGAAAGTCGTGATCTCTAATGGGCTGAATTTTAACAAGCCCATCCTATTCAGCCATTTAGTTTTTTGTTTTCTATGTGTTATGTCATTGTACCATAAGAATATCACTCTCAGAATTTGAATATACTTAATTTTTACTTTGTATCATTTTATTCTACACTTAGAATATTACACAGAGAATCTTGATGTACTTAATTCATTACCTTGCTTTGTATCATTTCATTGTACCATTATAATATCACGCTCAGAATCTAAATATACTTAATTTTTACTTTGTATCATTTTATTGTACAAGTAGAATATTACACATAGAATATGTCCTTAATTTTTTACCTTGGTTTGTATCATTTCATTGTACCATTAGATTATCACGTGCAGAATCTCACCTGAACCGTGTGCCGTAGGTGATCCGACGGCTGCACCTGATAGCGCTGGACCGCAGCGAGGTGGAGGCGCGAGTGTCGGGGCTGGTGGGCGTGGCCAGCGAGGTGAAGGAGGTGATCCCTGCCCTCTTATTGGCTGCCATCACAGCCACTCACCACATTTACACCACATCGTCATCATCGTCACCGTCCTCTTCAACACCTTCTAGCGTTGGAGATGCATCCACTACTCAGGTTTGTTGCTTGGCACGTAATGTTTTCTGCGATGGTGCCATTTTTCTAAGGGTAAAATGATCTGCCGGTGGGTCATATCCTAATCAACTTGTAAATGAGGCACAGACTTTCGGAATTTAAACTCAATAAGTAATTACACTTCTGTAATATTCACTCCTAATTATTTTCGTTCCTAAGGGCATACTCTTTATTCTTACTTCGATGAATGTATTCATGTTTTTATTTTGCTTTCGTGTAGTGTGCGTGGCGAATACCTGGTTTAAGGAAAAGGAGAAAGCAAAGTCGAACATAAGCAAGAGTGGACTAGGGCAAGTTAATGTGTAGAGCATCGATGGATTATGAGCTTGTGAAATATAGATCGTTTGGCCGTGTGCTGAATGCAGTCGTGTTTCGATGTGAGGGTATATCGAGCCACTTCTGGGCGGAGGGGAGGGGGAAAGGAGCCGTGAGATAGACTGAGGTGAAGCGTGAAGGAAATGCACAGCATGCGTTGGAGCTGAGTGTTTGCAATGATGTGAGGAAAGTATCAGTTTTCCGGGAGAAATTAGAGGAGACTTCTAATCGTGTGAGAACTCCTGTACAAATGGATTTGGAAACAAAGAGTGGGGTTGCAGTTCAGGGAGACTGTGCGGCAGTGAGGTAAGTGCGTGCAGGCTGCATTCAGTTGGAGGAAAGAGAAGGGGAGGATCTGAATGGTAGAGTAATGGGTCGCGGAAGAGGAGAGCGTATGGGGAGGAGCTGCAGCGGAAGGGTAAGACGCAGAAAGGGTAGAAGGAGTAGAAGAAGTTGGTAGGAAGAGTGGTTAGGAGGTAAGGAAGACTGAAAGAGATACAGATTAGAGAAGAGGAAATTATTGGAAGAGGGCGCAGTTGAAAATTAGAAAATGATTTGGAAGGAAGTAATGAGACGGAGGGAAAGCGAGAATGGGACTTTGTGAGTAGTGTAAGATGCAAATGGAGTGATGCTGCGTGGAGATGTTCACGTGAGTAGGTGGGCGACAGAGTATTTTAATCAATTGTTGAATGTTCCGAATGATAGAGAAGCATAAACAGTGGCAATAGGCAATGGAAGGAGAATGCCAGTGGGGTTCTAAACAAATGAGGGGAGAATTACGCAAGAAGAAATGAGGTTCGTACTGATAGTACCAAAAGCATGATTGGCGGCTGGTCTGGATGGATGCCGGGCAGAGTGTTCGAAAACAGGAGCATTGGTTATTGTTGAGTGGTTAGAAAGTTATTTAATATTTGTTTTGGGGTGAGGAGAGTGCCGGCCGATTAGTGCGATGCGTGTGTTGTTCCCCTCTGGCTTATGCTAAGGTGAAGGGGATAAGTATGGCTGTTGTAACTCGAGAGGCACAGGTTTGCTGAGTGTGGTCCGTAAGTTGTATGACCGAATTTTCGCTAATAGATTGAGGAGGGTTGGGGAAGGTACGATTGAAAAAGAAAAGTGATTTCAAAGAGGGAGAGATTATGTAGATCAGATCTTCACTGCGCGACACCTGTGTGATAAGCACTTAAAGGAGAAAGACGCATTTTATGCATTTAGGGTCTTAGAGAAGGTTTATAACCAAGTGGATAGGGAATTGATGTGGAATGTATTAAGTAAGTGTATGTTATTAAACGAACGCTGATGAATGCAGTTTAAAAGAGTTTCTACGTGAACACTAAAGCTTGTGTTCGAGCGGGTAACCAGGTAAGTGAGTGGTTTGATATACGTGTGAGTTTGAGGCAGGAGTGTATGGTGTGGCCATGGTTGTTTTACGTGTACATGGATAGAGTAGTAAGGGAAGCGAATGTGGGGGCGCTAGATATGGGTTTGGCGCTATTGAAAGTGGAAGGAAAAATGTACGAGGCGAGTCAGTTGTTATTTGCCGATGATACTCCAATAGCGGACTCGGTCACGACTGACAATGATGTTGTGGAGCAAATCATCAGTTTCGGTAGGTCTCGTGACGAAAGCTTTCACACGTGTCTTCTATTACCAGCAGCCGGACACCATGTCTTTGCTACCGAAACTGGCGTCCCCATGGAGGACACTGCTAGGTTATTTCAACTTTAGTCAGGCCTGCGGGATTTCTATCTTTCTTGTCCACTTTGCTTCTTTTCACTTTCATGTTTTTTATCTGATTATTCTTTACGTTTTCTTCCTTTCTTTCCTTCTTAACTTGCTGTTTCTATGCACAGGGAATCTTGTGTGAGAACACATCTGCGCATAAATTCCACGTTTTCTGAAGTCCATAGTACTGTAAATGGTCTCTTTTTTACGCTCTTCGATCACATTTCATGTGGTTAAGGATCTTTAAACTAACTTATAATGTAAAATAATATAATCTTTTGCTGCTTATTAAGGACCAAGCAGCCGCTGTACGTTATTTCAATTGTTTTTTTCGTATTTCTCTTCAGAACTGTAAATTCTCTCCATTTGAGAGGCTTCGGTTCGGATATTTGATCAGATTTTTTCTTTCTTTTTGAATTCAACCGTCAATTTCTGTGATTTCTGTATAGAAAGAGCTGCCACTGCCGTGTCCATAGCTGACGTTCCAGAGTTGGCTGAGGCGCGCTGGGATCTGCTTCCGATAAATTCAGTGTGGCACAGAAAGCTCGGACTGTCGTTCTCACTTACATCAGTCATTGCTTGTCGGTACTCTTTAACGCTCAATTTATTTTGGTAAAGAGCGAAATTTTTTGCAAGAAAATGCTCATGTATGTACCTTAGATTGGTGTGTAGCTATTTATTTTTGTCCATATATCGAACGTAAGAACATGATTGGATTACAACAAATAAATTTTTCTTTTGTGGCTCTGGAACTCCATTGGGTCACCGAGGGTTGGCCCATTACTTCCCAAGTGAATTACAGCCAGACTCGAAGTTTGGAGGGGTTTTCTGTCGTCAACCTCTTTGTACGGCAGGCACTACAGGGCTGAACAGCTAAAACGACACCTTATAGGCCTGTCTTGATAGGCCAATGTGTTACAAAAATTATTAAAATGTAATTTATTTCGTCTTGGCCAATTGTAGTATACGATGCGCCTTCTAGTTCGGGGCTGCCCTAGCAAATTATGTTACTACCTCCACCGCCACCACCACCACTACTAATAATAATTGTGGTGTAGTATGATCAGTAGCAAATGCTGCAACAGAATGGTACATATAACAGCACAGGAATTTTCGTCTAGCATGCTTCAATCCAGTATTTAATGATGTCCCACGTTGCATATTCTGTATTAAGAAAGGCAATAAGTCGGGACATATCGATATAATCTATGAATTATTTCAACCAGGAGCTAGTGAAGACTTGCCTGTGTTTAATGCGTCTGTCTCACCTTACATACAGTAATATGAACACTGTTTAAGTGGGCTATCGCTCAATATGCTGAAATATTGCATGCAGAAGGGTTTGGAATATATATTTTAGAAATTGCAGTGTAGTGTAAATCTTTCTTCTATTTCAGTGTAGTCGAGAGTCTGTTTGTTTTTTACCTAGGTCGTTTGTGCCATTGTGCTCTTATTTTCTCCCATGCATCAATGTCCTTTTTATTTTTGTAGATCTACTGTACGTAGACTTGTGTATCAATATTTCACGAATCGCCCCATTCATCTTCCTGTAATGCCTTCTTATATAGATTATAATGCTAGACTAAGCGCACGACTGAGCAATGACTCGGAGTAGCTAGGACGCAATATAATTGCTCTTAAGGGTGTGGTGTGAGAGAATTAAGGTCCGAACGAATAAATGGTGTGCTGCTGAGAAGTGCTGCAGTATTATTCTTAATTGTACGTATCATATTTGTAGTATTATGCATTTTTCTAATTTGATTTAACGTACAGAGTACGTGGCTGGACTCTGTAGTCTATTAATGAGGTCGTCATGACAGTAGCGATTAAGAAGTCGAAATCATGATAGGATTAGGAGCAAACTTAGGTCAATATGAGACAATGAAAGGTACAAGTGACAAAGGTAGATCAAGAAAATTCATAGGTAAATATGCCAGAGGTAGTGGTTTGGTAAATAGACTGCATAAGGTCCACCAACTCGGTTTTGCAGCCTTGATAGAAAAGTCTGAACTCGCATGTGATAGGGGGAGGGTTGCAAGAGAGGGGAGCTTCTTCCGCTATTTCGCGTTGTAAAGAGAAAAGCAGTGCTACGCCTTCAGATCTCGGTTATGGGTAACAATTCTGAAGAACTTGAACCACAAATGTATATTAGGATTATTTAGGATCATAACACCATCGATGGGAACCAAAATTACCTCTCTTTTCCGTGCTTGATCCAACTTGTCTAGTTTCTGTCTTCTGCTTCGCTAATGACGCAACAGCTGCACGCTCCCTCAAATCTGCAATTGGTTCATATTCTAATGTTGTCTGGGCAGCATCTCCGGCAACAGGCAAGAGCTATCGTCACGTTCGCTGGCATGATCCCGCTGAGGCTCCACGCTGACGTCAACGCGAGGCTCGTCCAGCTGGAGGCTCTCATCAACTGAGGCTGTGCCGGCGTTGCGTTAGCGAGGCTGTGCATCTGGTGTGTGTGAGAGGGTGAAAGTTGCTGAAGTGAAGTGGTGGACGGGTCGTTTGCTGGGTGTACCGGAGGGCTGTGCTAGTTTCATGTCAGTGGGTCAGTGTAGGCTTGATCTAATGATGTATTCCAAGGTAGACAGTGTTCAGTGCCTTCGTAGGAAAGTGACGTGTTCCATAGCGATGTCCACGCGCGCGCGTCTGCCAATTGTATATACTTATGAACTGATACGGCTGATACCCGTGATGCTTCTGTGTCAGCAATAGATGTTTATATGTTGAAAAAAAAAAAGATGTGAGGTTTAAGACCCTGATTCCAATGATGAATTTTTTGTGGAATGGGGTTTTGTAATTTTCTTGGGGTTGAGTTTTTTTTTATCAGAAACCAAGGAGCAACGCTACCGTACCGGCGTTTGAACTACAGGGTCATGTTCAGGTGCTCAATGCCATGGGGCATAATGCCAATCTTTTTACTCTGAATTTGATAAGTTCGATTTACCGAATTTTAAATTATTCGTCTTCTTAGGTAAGGGAAGTACCAATAGCAGAGAAAAAACAAAAGCCGTTGGGAATGAAGGAATTTGTTGATGTGAAATTATGAATGAATCATTTTGAATACCTTTTTACATAATCTGCTTTCCTCATATGAAAACAACTTCCATTCTTTGCTCCTTCAAATTCAAGGATACGTGAGGGTGAATTATCAAAGTATGCTCTTCGCTCCATTTTGCTAAATTTCGCCTTCGTTCTTCCAATTTACTAACAACTAAAGCTCGTTATTCTTCCTCTACTTCTTGATTTTCCTCCTCTCAGGTAAATGTACTGAAGGGAATTATCTTTAACACGTTGGCTGCGATGATATTATTTTCCTAGGGGCAAAACGACCCACCGGTGGGTCGTTTCACGGTCAACGTGTTAAGGTAACTTAAAAGCGTTGTACTCATTAAAGAACGTGCAGAATTTTGAAGTACGTCCGGGGGAAGACAGGAACGTTGGTTTAGCGCCCCCCCGTGAGTGTAGGTTAAGGCTATTGAGGAGGTAATTTTGTTATGAAGGTACCTGGGCCCTATACGGACCAATGGTGTTATATGGACCCGTTTCATAAAGCTGCTAGTTTTTCGTTCACAGGTAAGTGCAGCCTTATTACAAAAATGATAAAATCGCTAAAGGGTTGAATTTTTTCTGTATTCTTAGAGAGAGGCGTGCAGTTCTTGCAACCGACCTTTTTAAGGGAGGGCCTTCCACACATTTCGTCGAATTCGCTACACTGTATTTGTCTTGTTGAGTGAAATGTTTGATGCATGTAAGAACTCTTGAAACTCATCTTGTCAGCATGGACCCTTCTTGCAATAATTATTCCATCACGTTGCTCAAGGGGGAGAATGTTAGGTTACCTTAGTTATAAACAAGACTTCGGAACTATAATCTTTTGTGCTCATTTCATTCAGTTTTCATACCTCTTTTGTCGTCTCTTCGTTGTCTCTTCTTCCTCTTCCTTCTTGATTGGACGTTTCTACGCGCAGGAAATTCCGTGTGGGAATACACTGTGCATAGATTGCCTATTTTCTATAGTCCATATGAAGTAATTTCTTCACTGTTTGCAGACCGCATTTCATGATGATTGGGAGCTCTTGACTAACTAATATTCTATTTATATTCTCCACTTCTCTTTTCTGTCACTTTCTTTGTAGCATCTCATCTCGATTGTTAGCCTCTGTTTACCATCATTGCTTTGTAGCTGAGGATCTTTTTCGCAATGAAGTCTAGACGCGAATTCACTCATGCACTCAGCTGTAAAAGTGAAGAACCTTTTGTATGTATTATTAGCATTTCATTTATGACGAATTGAAATGTGGAACAATATTGCATTCCATAATCAATTCTTCGAAATTTCAAGTGACTTTAATAGAAAGGAAGAGGTAATTCACGTTGCGTATAAAATCGAATTTATGGAAATGTCAAAAGCTTCGTTTATGAATAACAACCGTACAAGTGTATTGCTATATGTAAGTACACAGAATCAATCATGTTTATCAAGCACGTAGATGCAATTCATCTGTGTGTTTAGTATAGGTAAATAACAATTGAACGATGAGGCATAAGGAGTTTATTATGTGGGTAAGTTATTAACCGTGTATAATGAGCTTTTGTATAGTAGCGCTTTTAAACATGTGCGGTCATTAAATGAAAGTAGCTTATAATCGTCTCTATGAACGATACATTGCTATCCGTCGCTCTCCTGCCTATAGCTGAAAAATTTACCCATGTGAACTTGAACATACCATGCTAGTACAGATTAGTTTCACATACGACGGTAACCAAACCACTACACGATCATGATTAACGATTGACAACAATAAAATGTGAGTATGTGTAACTACATTATTTGACCCGTTGTATTCAACTCGTCCGATATAATCACCACTAAAACCCCATTCGGTTGGCAACAACCCCCTTGAGACCCAATTCGGTGGATAAAATCTCAGCTGAGGGTCCATTTCGGGGACAAAATCTCCACTGAGGCCCTATTCTGGGGACAAAATCTCTACTGAGGCCCCGTTTCGGGGATAAAATCTTCACTGAGGCCCCGTTTCGGGGATAAAATCTCCACTGAGGCCCCATTTCGGGGATAAAATCTTCACTGAGGCTCCATTTCGAGGATAAAATCTCCACTGAGGCCCCATTTCGGGGATAAAATCTCCACTGAGGCCCCATTCCGGGGATAAAATCTCCACCGAGGCTCCATTCCGGGGATAAAATCTCCACTGAGGCCCCATTCCAGGGATAAAATCTCCACTCAGGCCCCATTCCAGGGATAAAATCTTCACTGAGGCCCTATTCCGGGGATAAAATCTCCACTGAGGGCCCATTCTGAGGATAAAATATCCACTGGGGCCCCACTCGGGGGATAAAATCTCCACTTTTTGTTCAGAATTTACTTTGAATTTACACAATTAAATATCCACGGTACCCATTCGCTTGTGATAAGACCTCTACTGGCGCCCTACGCTTGTGATATCTTCCGTGGCCCTATGCTTGATGCATAGTCTAGTGCAGCCCTGCACTAGGCGCAAAATTTTCACTCGGGCGTATACATACCAAACCTAAAATAGGGGTAACAAATTCACCGACGCTCAACTAGTAATAGAATCTAACCTTGGCCCTACAATGCGGTTAATATCTCCACTGTTGTTCTAAGCAATGGCTCAAACTTAACTAGGGGACAGCTATGTTATTTATGTCCACCACGACTCGAAGCTATTGACCAAATCTTTTGACGGGAAACGTACGGATTTAATTTCCCCCGCTACCTTAGCAATGAACAAAATCTCCATTGTAGGCATTCGGTTGGGCCATTAGCAATGGTTAAAATCTAAACATGGATGAAATCACTACTAGCAACCTATGTATGTGCAAGATTTTACAGAGACTCAATAATCGCGAATGAATACTTTATGATAAACGCCTTTAAAAACCTCGAAATAGGTATGAAATCGACCAAATTAAAGGAATTTTTACAGAGCCCTCAAAACAAAATTTGGAAGGTACATTACGTTGGTGCTTTAATAACTTATAAATAAAATTTCGGAAGTTAAAAATAGACGATCTCCGCTTTTATCCTAATATATGCATACTATCTCAATTGAAATTTCTGAAAGGATATGTTCGCTGTTTGCTTTCAAACTTATACAAAACTTTCCGCGCACAAAATCACTGGGGCCATCAAGTGAAGACGGAATCTATCCTGCAGCAATGAATATAAGTTACTTTAAGCTCCATAGTAGAGCCACATCAACGTTCGTCTTCACGATTAAACGTTCGTAAACCCACGATGTCTAATGCTACGCCTCGTGAGAAGTTGAAGCAGACGGGTCTTACAGAATTGCAGGCAATAATGGGATGAATTACAAGGAGGCGCATAGCGCGGCTGACTCAACTGCAGGGCTACTAAAATAAGTTACAATTTTAACTAATAAAAAGTGCTACGCAGATGAACCACATTAGAAATATGTATTGCATTTTCAATGTAATAAGAAGTTAATGTGGCCGAGCGACCTTATGAAATGGCTTGACATCTGCAGCTCAAGCACGAGTAATTTACATATATAACTCGCTCGAATCTCAAGTTTGAACTAAATTGTAAATCAATAAATTATATTCGAATCGGTACGAATACGAAACCAATAGGATTGTGCTCTGGTCTTTGTTCGATGAATTAAATGTGCATTATATAATTAAAATACAAGATGGTACACGTAACGTTTTAGTAAACCTATGGCATATTCCTACCCAAAGTTGCCGAGTGTTCAGATGATACGCAGGACGATTCAGACGATTAGTCTGAACGGAGGACGCTACTTCGAAAATAGTTTTTTTTCCATTCTAGAGCATATACAAAACAAAAACCGAAATCTCACTTAGTAAAAGTCTATGAAATATTGCTTTACATTAGTTTCCTCTCGTTAGAGGAAGAAGTGACAACAAAACAAGATTCTCACCGTGTGAAAATGCTAATTTTTGCACTCATTTCATAGCCTTGACATTTCCTAAGAGTACGAAAGCTTATTTTTGCTTCATGGATCTTTTTTTCTGATTACACCTCAGAGGCTAAATCGTCCCGCTACGTAAGGCCGCGGCTAGTTTTTCGACCAAGTTGAACGCATCCTCATACCCCGTTTACACGAGGGTGCAACGAGCTTTCCTTTCAAAGCTAAAGTTATCCCTACTAGCCAAATAAGCTCGTTCTTACGGGGTCAAATACTCCTGTTGGCCTAACCTCATAAGGAACGACTTATTTTTTTAATGAACGAAATATCAGGTAAACACTTCATAATTTATGCACTTGCTTGATTCTTCACCCTAGTATGAAACAAAATGAAATTTCAGGTCAAGCTCGATAATTTTTAGTGTCTTTCAGGAATGACGGCGGTCGCTATAATGATGAATAATTCAAGTTAAGAAACACGGCATTCACGTGCGTCGATTTTTCTGTCAGCCACACAAGCCTCTTTCCTGAACTGAAGGTCTCCGGGAAAAGTTGAATAAATTCTTAAAGAATTTTAGGGAATACAATTCCTTTTGATAATTTTTGGGGAGAAAGAAGTAGTGCAATCGATTATGTTTCCGTAGAATTAAGATACTATATCAAAATGCGTCATTCGCTTTTCATTTTTGCGATATACGTAGATATATTATTTGAGTGCTCTTGAACAAGTAAATTCATAACATCAAGTTAAAAATAAAAGATTTTGCTAGCTTATTGGCAATGTCACAAAAGCAAGCGCAAAAGCAAGCTCTACATGCAACCCTCTATCGCCTATGGAAGTTAATTTGTCGTATAGGCTTATTCTTCCAGTTTTAGCGGATAAAAGTTCATTCATCGAAGTTGGTCTGGAGGATGAAGGGTACGTCGACAACAGCCTCGCCCAGCAGGGGGCCCATGCATGCCTTCACTCTGACGGCGTAGCTGACGACGATACCAAATACATCAGTACGGCACACGTCAGCAGGCAGCAGCGTGGATTGTGCTAGCGTGGGCTGACAGTTGGACGAGAGCAGCTCGCTCTGTAGGAACACTGTTCCTTGCGCCCTGTGAACAATGGAGAAATTTACGCAAGTATTCTATTAAACTAGCGTTGAATGCATTTCAGAAAATATTTTTAATCGTTTTCAAAAAGATGTATTATGATTCATCATAGGAAAAATAATTATGATTAACTACGTTGCTTTAAAAACTAATTTTCGTAGAAGTTGTCTCAAAACAATAAGCTCAGGCTTTGCATTAGTTTGTTATTTTCTTTATTTTCCCTACGCTTCGTATGTATAGTTATGACGATGATCGCCTTACAATTTTTGCAAATGTTACAAGTGAACCTAATGAGACGAAGTTTTAAGGTCTAGGTTTGCCCGGCCGACAAAATGGAAGGCCGCAGGCGATAAATATGAAATTAACATGACCAACTTCGGAGACACTCGTGCACCCCCTCCTAATTATGAGCTATGAGTTATTCTCGGGAGGAGAGGAGGCCTAACAATACTCGACAGTCGAGTTCACTGTAAATTCCAACTACTGTTATTGCTGAAACGGCTAATAGCAGCTTTGTATCACAGTAAAAACCACTCACTCCTTTGAAATACTAAAACGTAAAGACACAATCTACATTTTTCGGGAAGTCTAGTGGCCAATATTCTATCTGCTGGTTCCAAAAAGCCAAAGGAAGCTAACTAAGATGCGCTAAAAATTACTGTCATTTAGGACTATTATCTTCGACGTATATACGGACCAAGACGATGGGCATTCGCAAACCATAAAAATGCAAAGAGCTAACCACAATACATTTACCAACGACCGCATTTTTCGGTATATGAACGCACCCTACTCATTACCACCTAGTTTACCAACCTAAAAAATAGTTGATAGCAACTGTAGGGTCTGCCATCATTTTTGCGTCTTATAAAGTACAAGGCCTGAGAACCTTTCTCTTCGTGCGATGTGTGAGAGGCTGACTGATGCGAGCGGTAAGATCAGAGCCGAAAATGAGTTGAGTAGTCTATCATTTGAGGGTAAAAACATTCCGCGAACAGCCTTTACAAAACTATTAGAAACTAAATTTTTATTTCTCTCAGCTTTTCTTTGAAGAAAAACTTCCTAGACGCAAAGCTTTGACACGGGACTTCAGTTTAGTATTATTATTAATGTAATTGGTGATTCGTCACTTTATTATAAATTTAACTAATTGGTGGCATCTTAAACCCCAGTACTGGTATGTTGGAAATGATTGCAGAAATGTCAGTGAAGACGGATAGAAAAAGTAAGACGTTTCTTAATATGTACCAGATCACAGATGATTTTTGTCTGGTATTTAACACAAGTGTTTTGGAACTTGTTTGTGAGCACCAACCTATCGCTGCGCAAACGCTTTTTCACATTGGAACGTTCGAGATTTGTTCGATATCTTACATTTTGTATTAAAATGTTTGCTTGAAAGTGATAGTAATCGAGACAACCAGCACGGAACATTAACCCCGTTAGAGGCGATGAGCATTTACCTCAGCGACTCTCCACCAAACAGTGACAAGCTAGGCACAGTTTCGCGGGCTGCCAACTATGTGGGTGGAAAATCGAGCAGTTTTTGTTCAGACAAGATTTGTGCGCCGCTAATCTCAGGCACTGGGCTACGGGAATCTGTTCTACATTATTAACTTGAAATCTGTGAAAGGTAAAAGCCTCAAAATATTTCTTTTCATGGAAATGGAAATTTCGGTGATAGCAGGTTCATCTCACGTTCCACTAATAAAAGAACAACAGCAATATTCGTATGTATTCGAGCACGTCTAAGTTGTAAGCTGCGTCAGTCGATGAAGCCCTCGTATTTAAGTGTATGTGACGATGAAAATTGCATTTACTTCATGTCGAACCTGTCCCCAATGATTTACTTGAGACCGCTTTTCCTGGGGAACCACTCTAGCATCTTTCACCCGAGTGGATGGTGATCACATTACCTGTTAAATTCAGTAGTAGCGTGGAAGTCCAATTAGGTGATATTAGTTTAGGGTACATTACGAGTGAAGTTAAGCGTTAGAAATTATAATGAAAAGAGTATTATACTTAATAAGAATTACGATGATTCACAGGATTATTTTCTTTGATGCGCTGGACTACATAGCAGTAAAAAGTAATCATTGTACAGTAAAGAGCGACACTATTCCTACAGGGAAAAAGTCTCGCTCCAACTACATGATGAGTTCTTGAACTTTCAGGAGAAGCGTGTAAGCTCTCATTGTCCACCTTCTACCTTTTCAGGCCGACATATTAGTTGAAATGCAATTTTAGAAAAACTAAAATGCAGTTTTATAAAAGTAATTGTGCGTTTATTACCCTACAAGCTAAATTAGCAGTATGTTCACTGTAACTCTAGTTTGAATGAATCAAAAAACTCTTACTCTTCTACGGTAGAAATTAAGTGTTTATAACCCTTCTGCTGTCTTAGAGTTATGAAGGTTCAATCCTACTTCGAAGCAGAAATTATACTTCAGTCATTAGAAGCGTTACGTCTGAAAATTTCATCGAGCCTTTCCATGGTCACAATAACCAAACCCCGGCCATAAACCGTGGCCATGTCGCTGCCTACCGTTTGGAGGGCACGAGGGCCACCATGGTGAGGGCGCGTTGGGTGCACGCCCCCGGCGGCAGCATAACGGCCTCCTCCGTCTTGGTGAGGGTCTTCTCCCGGCGCTGGGTGTTGCTGAACATGGGCACCTCGCTAAGCTGAGGATGGTAAGTCGAATTAACTAAAATTAAGATCTGCTGCAAAAAAGTATGCGATAGCTTTTATTTCAGTTGCTAAATTAAATATATTGATGCTAATTCCAATTAATGGCGTTAGAAAAATGTCTTCAGATATTGAACCAATAGAAAACTGATTTTCGACTGCACCTACTTATGAAAGAATAAGACCTGTGTCGGGAAAAGTCAAGGCTCTCTGGAAGATGAGACACGAGCCGCTGGAGGAAAAGAGACACGAGCCGCTAGAGGAAAAGAGACACGAGCCGCTAGAGGAAAAGAGACACGAGCCGCTAGAGGAAAAGAGACACGAGCTGCTAGAGGAAAAGAGACACGGAATTGATAGAGAGAGCCAAATTGATGAAAATAAATTATAATTTGAAAAACAACCTCAAATTTGAGAAACAGAAATGGAAAACTTTAAAAGAAACTTATTTTTCAAAGAAAAACCCTACTTTGATCGAACACCTTGAGGAAAAGCGACGCAGGAAGAGGTTTGATAAAATATCCTTTCACTTTTCAAAAAATTGATGCAAAATGGTGTCACAAAAAGTTAGGGTAAATTTGGATTAACAGAACTACATGCATTACGCTGCAATTTCTAGACCTCTCCAGTAGCTCTGACATCACCGTTCAGAGAATATGCAGCGCGGTAAATGATAACTAACTTATCTGAGGGTAAGACCGTTTTCAGTCGTTGTGTTCTTGTTAATCCAGCGCAGTTTCCCAAGCCAGACAGAAGAAAAATTTGATGTAACTTTTGACTCTGATCACTTCACGCTCAACGATCGGCTAGCGAAGTAAAATCACTATTAGAAGTTTCAACGTGATTTTATATTATTCAATTTCAAGTACGTATTCGGAATAAACGATTCTTCTTGCTTTCTTATAGCATTATTGTTTGAAAATCCGTCTTGTTCCATGTCTTGCACGCGACTGGTTTCAAATAAACCATTTTCTTCGTTCTCAGACGACCTTGGGTCCGCCGTGTGAGTGAAGTACTCACAAAATTATCGGTATACACTCTGGAAAACTCTGCGTATTTTACCATATTTGTATTCATATACACTATGATGAAATATTTGTATATATGTATTCATACCAAAGTCAAATATTTTTATTTATCCATCGATACTGTATTAGTACATCAGTACTCTCCTATTGATACTACTTCGATATGTTAATACCATATTAATGTATTTTAAGAGTATTTACTCTCTGCTTAGTTGATTCACAGAGGCTTTACTAATTTCTATCCAGAAAAAAGTGTTTGCCACTGCTGTCACGAATGTACGTTATCATTGAGTGTGAAAATTATTTATTGACGTGTCTCACGGTTAATCCACCAATGTATGTAAGCGCTACGACCAAAGAGAATTTTGGTCGTAGAATTAAATTTTGGCCTCTGCGGCCAAAATACAATTTCTATTGTGACATTTTGAAATGTTCTTATAACGTGGTCAAGAATGTCTCGAGAATGTCTCGACACAAACGCAATGCCTTAAGAAGGAGGCCAGAAACTAAAGCAGACGTCGAGCACCCGAAATTATATATAATTACAGGCACTAGGAACAGAAAGAAGATCCCTGCTGACCTTCAGGCAGATATTAATGCCCCAAAATAATCAAACAGACATGAAAAACAATACCAATATTAACGTAGGCGCTTTTCAGAGCCGAAGGTAGTCTTCGAAGATGTTAAAATTGTCGACTTCACGAGTCAATATAGACTACGGATTTAGCAAGTTCCTCTTCATTATTTACTTGATATGCATATGGAACAAAAAATGAGTCACCCGCTACTAATACGGTGCAAGACCTCCACGACCACGAATAACAGAGGCAATTCTGCGCGTCACTGAACCAAGTGTCCTAATGTGCACTTGACCGATATTAAATCACAATTACATCGGCTGATCTCGTCGAGTGGCCACAGTACGAAAACAATTTTCTCGACGTCTAACATGTTTTAAGTGGTACATGAAATTTTCTAATGGGTTCATGCCAGGGGACCTAGATGGGCAATCAATGTGCCTGACATCCTGAACGACCCATGCCAAATAATGACGGTTCTAGCCCGACGCACCCAGCAGTTGTCTTCTTAAATGATAAGCAAAACAACAGGCCATTGTTTTCATTCAGATATTGTGTAAATGGCAAAAACTTATTTATCTAGCAGCTCAATCTAAAGCTGGATGGACCCACTTCTGTGTAGTTGAAACAGTGCTAGATCATGACAGACTCTCTCTCTTCCTTGTATCGCCCTTTGCACAGTGGCTTCGTTGAAGGCTTCATGATGTCTTCGATGAACACGACGACGAGTATCATTGCTATAGAGGCAGAATCGTGATTCATCTGACCACGTAACACCTTTCCACTCCTCTTCGGTCCAGTATGCGAGTGCTTTGGCCTCATTTACAGGGTGGTCTCGTTGGAATGAACATCGGCCATTCACGAGTCACTCTGCTCCATACATTCATTGCATGGAGTTTTCTACGACGAGTTCATTCAAAAGCAACAGAAGGGCCAACATTGATATTTAACAGGAGTTCCATCCCAGAGGCAAAGCGATTCCGGTCAACAATTCAGGCCACACGGCGGCGGTCCCTATCGATTAGAATTTTCTTCCGACCTCAATTTTGCCTTGAGTACTGGATCGTTTCCATTGTAGGTAGACTTGCATAACATTGCGGCGTGAAACGCCAGTGAATTCCACTACTTCATCACTGAGTGTCCCTAGTCCGACCAGATGCAATAGCCATTTTTTGCCGTTACGAGACGTCTTGCTTTTGTCCTATCGTTGTGTGGCCTCCATAGCGTACTGGTAGCGTAATGGTCTCGTAACCGAGAGGACCTGGGTTTGAATCTCGGCTCAGGGAGGCATTTTCACGTAACCAGGGAATACTACCCTCAGAAAATGAGGTTTAAACCAAATATTCCTTACATCTATCACAACGCCGGCGGTTGTAAGGCATTGAAAATCCAACGGTAAAACGTGTTGAAATTAAAAATGGTTCTTTTTATTCTTTGTAGAACAACTAAAACAAGTCTGTATCTTACCAGCTCTAAATGAAAGACCGATGCCTGCTCAGTACTTGCATATGACCTAAACTTCGGTCACAGCTTTGAACACCGATTGATGAACGTAGTAAATAACTGACGCACGAAAAACAAATTGACTTTTTTGTCCAGTAGCTTATTAGTAAAACTATTCATTCAAAACAAGTTTTGACACATTGTTTAGGTACTTTATTTTTTTTTGTTTTCATGATCGGCAATTGAAGTATATTTACTCGACACTTCATTTACGATTTTCTAAAGCTCTGGTATACAATATTCTGGAGCGTGAAGGCGAGATGAATAAGCCTTCGCCGCACCAGTTTTCAATAACGCATACTAATGGAATCGGGCAGAATTTACTACCCATACCGATATACTCGTATAGCTTCACGGGTTAACCCTGTCTAAACTAAGCATCTAACGTCAAATATTAAATACTGACTTCATTGATCTCATCACGAATATGAACACAAAATAATGTTGACTAATATGTACCCAACTACAAAGAAATTAAACACTGGAATAATCTCACTTTCCTTAAAACAAAAAGAAAAATGGATGTTTACGTGATTTTATCAAAACATCTCTGTAGCTTTTGGAACACTACGTGACTCATCAACAGTAGCAAGCGGTAAAGAAAAAAAATAAATGTGGAATTAATTCACCGTTGCACTTGAGCGTTTACTATTTGCAATGAGCTCTGAGTTGCTTGAAATGACAGTTTTACAAAAACTCAATCCTCGCACGTTTGTTTTCATGAGAAGCCTGGTTTTTAATCAGACCACTGCTATCTCGTCATAATCCTCACCGACCCAAACCAGTAACATTGATGCTGCAAATAATTTCACTGACCTGTACGACCTTGACTTTAAGCTTCTTTACGTCTTTGGTAGTTTTGTTGGCTACGTTGATGCTGATAGCGATGTCCTCCTCAGGGCGGTACACGGGCTTGTTAAGGGCGACCGCAAGCGTCACGGTCCCGGAGCACGTCAAGAAATTTCTGCAATGCCATCAGTGTTCAGTATACAGAAGTTTGAAAGGCAAATAAAGTGTACGTATGCCTCGAAAGCTTGGAAATTTTAGGAGTTATAGTTGAAAACATTTTGTGAATGATAATTTTTGTACTTCGATAGGTATTAGGGCACCCCTGATTGGAAGGTGGCTTTAGCGCCCCAAGACATCACCTCAGACAGAAAAACAAAAAAAATTGAAACAGGCAACATAATAACACTTAGAATTGAGATGTAAGAAATGGCACATAGGTTACCCATGGGTCACCCATTCGTAAGAAGAAAAAAAAGGATTATCGATTACTAGTTAATTTAAAACTTCCTATCCGCACGAAAGATGATCCAAAAAGCGAACAGAAGCAGAGATCATTTACTATGGACTGTAGAAAACGTAAAATCTACGCACAGGTATGTCCCTACACCGGATTTCATACGCACAGAAACGGTAAGTTAAAGAGAAAGAAAAGAACAAAAGAGAAGGGATGGAAATTGAAAGAAACAAGGTGAGCCCGATAGATAGATACACCGAAGGCCTATCTATAACTGAGGTAACCAAAAGAAGGCGAAGGAAATAGGAAAATTATCAACCTGCAATACTAACTTGAATCTGCACTATTAACTCAACTGCACTGAAAGAAAGATCTATACATTCTGATACTCATAATTTTTCAAGCACTTATCACAAAACTGAGTTCGATTGCTTACATAAAATGAATTGGTACAAGTTTTTGAGCCATGTCCAAGTTATGGTACATCTTAGTGTGGCAATTCTACAGCACAGGGGAAAGTCTACGGCATTTTATACGAAAGTTTAACTTACTATGACTATAAAGCCGCCCAAAAATCGCACACAACACTCGTAAATACAATACCCAAACAAAATCAACCAATATTTTTGGGCTATCGGTACCCAGTGCTATTTTTCTTAACTTTTCGTTACAGGTTCCACGAGTCAACAGGACTGTAGTTATTCAAGATAATAATTTAACCTATCTTTTAACTTAGCCACCAATCGTTGAGCGGAAGTCATAATTTATTGCGAATAGTACAATCTAGGTGTAATGCATTTTTTGCACAAGTGCACATGGCCGCACGCCCTTTGACATGCCGCTCTTCGGTTCAGTACTGAGCTAACGAGCGATGTTTGATCCAACCAAGTGTGTCGAGAGCACTCTGAACCAGGTACTGCTGACTCGGAAATATGTTGGTAGCTCACACCTGTCCATATACAAAGGGGTGAAATTACTTATTGAACACCGTACAAATTAACACACGACTATACCAATGATGATTCAAAGTTGAAAATTAGGCTGATGGAAGCTAATTAAACATAGTCAGAGTATAAATAACTTTTTGATCAGGTGTACTTTTCGGAAAAAAATTCCAAAACGCAAGAATTGGGCTCAATTTTCATGGAAATGGAGATTACACCCTTCAAAAATTTTATATTCCCGCATTACTACACCCGTGACACTGAAGTAATAGATCAAAACAAGACAGACACTGGTGTTAAGCTGAGTTGTACTGCACTCGTGAGACGTCCAAAATTTGAACGAGTAAAATTGATCAGAATGGATCAGAAAGGAGTGCGCTGATGGAATAGGAAAAATGTCAAATAAAACTCATAGTAAAACAATGTTCCTATTCGGTAATTTTCAAAAAGATTAATAGGTCTATAAAAGTTATTTGCAGCTATTTCTAAATTCCTAAGCCAAATGGGTTCAAAAAATCGACCTGACGTCCACCAAAACTAACCCCTACCAGCCGAGAAAGCGGAGCTTCTTCTACGGGGAAATGCTCCAGAAGCCTTCAATCGTCCTTAGATCTAAACATTACAGCCCCGAGAGCGCGACAAATTTGTAATTCATCAGAAAACTTTGTTCGTGAGTGGAGAAAGAGAGCACCAACACTGACGAACTCGCACAAGAAAAGACCCGGATTGGGTACGTGCGGGATTAATGGCAGTGGAATAGCAAAAATTATAAATTGGTCAAAAGTAATCTTTCGCGTGAAAATTAGTAGATTGACCTGACGGTGACGGTTCAATTCTACTGGCACGATTTAAGACTGGAACAACGAATCATCAGCAAGCGGCCTTATGAAGGAGGATCCCTGATGATCCGGGGAGAATTTTCTATCGGAGGTAAAGAGTTGGTGAAAATGAAAAGAAGGCAGAACGCACTGACGCACACATAGGTCTAATGAAGAGGTTTTCTTCCATTCTTGACCTATCATCACCAGAGCAACGCGGTGTTCGAGCAAAATAACGCTGCAATTCACAATGCCAGAAGTGACAACCAATTGGCTGGAAGTCCACAATTTTTGCCATTTTAAGTTGGGCCCCCGGAGTCCTCTGACCTGAAGCCCACCGTGAATCTCTGGGGTATAAAAGCAAGACATGTCTACGCCAACACGAGACTATTCGAGTACAAAACGCATTGTCGTGCACCGTTAAGAAATGCTGAGAAGCAATACCCATGAAATGCTTAAAAATTTAATAAAAACCATGAATAACCGCTGTGTAGACTGTAATACACGGTATTACAATCTAAAGGAAACTCCTTAGATTATAATCTAAGGATTTTCCTGTTTAATCTGTTTAATAATTATTAAACAGATTTGGAAATGGCAATTTTGGTGGTGGGTTACTTTATTTCCATTAAAATTTACCGGGAAATCTTTTGTTTTTGTAATCACTCCTTCTAACGTAGACTTCAATAAAAAATTATACATTGACTTCTAGCTTAATTAGATTTCTTCACTCAAAATTTCTTAAACTTCGTATCATTCTCAGTACAGTCATGGGCTAATTTGTAGGATGTTCTATCATCATTTCCACGACTTAACACGTACATACAGGGACATACAATCTTCTTTCGTACAAGTATAAGAGGCATTGAAAAGAAATGATCCTGTAGATTTCAGAGTGGCTGTAACAACTTAACGAATAAATTTACTAATGAATCAAACCACATGAAAACAAGATTATTCTATTCTGAACATGATTAAGAAAAGGTTATTATTTCCGTCTTCGAATTCTGTTGGCTTTATTTTGGAAAGTCGTGGATTTTTGAGTTTGAATTTCTATACAGGGTGTCCCAGAAAAAAGGAAACCCATTTCA
>VOMN01132713.1:0-33057 GCA_014899125.1 Orchestia grillus | reverse complement strand
CCATCGAGCACGATTATTTTACAAAGGTTATAGCACATAAAAGAGAAAACCACTATCCTGAATCACCTGAACTGTAGGAAAATAACCACTACAAAGCGTCGCAGGCCGCACCATCAGTTCGGTAAGGTACGCTGAAATTGACACATCGGCAATTGGAATCATTACACAAAAATTCCACGAGAAACTTGGGTTTTCTGAGGCATTTAGAACACGAATACTAAAAGACTTCGGCAGCACGAAAGCAACGCCATGCAACGTTTACAGGCTGGTCAGCTCGGTAATGTATTAACCCTGCGTTGACCCTAAAAAGATTAACGTATTTTTCAAATTAACGAAATATTGTGAACCCCGTCATTTACATTTTGAGCACTTGTGCGCATTCTAGCTTTGAACGAAACAAGTATTCTGAGGCTAAACTATTTTATTGCTGGCATCCATGATTCTTGAGGGTTATAGACAGTGATCCTAACTGTGCAAATGTGATAGGGTGTATGGTCAATCAAATCTTGCTAGTCATTCCTGTGTAGTTTCTAGACAAACCACGTTAGGAAACAGGAGGCAAACTCAGGGTGAGGGGTCTAAATACGGAATAATTTCTCAAAAATATTCCAGCCAGTCCGCGCTACGAGAAGTTAACTGCGCCGCTCATAAGGCCGGTGAGGTCACCAGCGCTCAGCTGATGCCGCATGTTGTCGTTGTTATTGTTTTCAGGTGTGCGCTGCGCACCTGTGACGTCACACTGCCACCACACACTCGCAAAGGGTTACACTGTGCAGGATTTTTGAGATATATTGCATAGGGTCTACAATATGGTGTTCAGAGCACCTGCGCAAGTGCCTTCGGTATCTGCACCAGTGTTCACCAGTGACTGCATTGTCACTACTGCAGTGCACTGGTCACCACTGCAGTGCACTGGTCACCACTGCAGTGAACTGGCCACCAGTGCAGTAACCTGTACTCAATTACAACAGTGTACATGTAACTCAAGGCCGTCAAAACAAATATGATAATCAATTTGAGCTGAATTGTACTCATGCAGCGGTATATTCTACAGTTACCATAGAAGAAAATTGCTACGTACCAATTACCACGAGTTGTATTTGTTAACGTGATCTCAATTTAATTGTATCAATTAACCGTTTTGAGTATATGACCTATAGCTACAATATAAAGGCTCTGAATTAGCCCCCAACTGTACTCGTATAATATCTAATCAGCTCCATGAATTAGCATAATCCTTGTGTCATAACTTTGCATAGAAGACTGGTGGCCTGAAGCACCCACACTACGTTCCCTGCCGAGGTTGTTATATGTTTAAAAACTGTCTTGATAAACTCTGGGAAAACCATGAGTTCCAGTTTGACCCCACCTAACCGCCACTGCAGTCATCATCAAACCAGCACGTAGGACTCCATATGAGTGCAGCGTAGAAGCGACCCCATTGGACTGACAGTGGACTCCGTTACGTACTGAACAATTTGACCGCGATCCTTAATTCAGGAGAAATTTCAGGCCATCAAATATCTCCGATGTGAATTTAAAAATGAAGGATTTTATTTTCAAACAATTGGCTATCCTATTAATTTTTGTTCTAATCTGAACTAGCATATTAGAGTAATGAACACAAATTTCATGAAAGTTCAAAAATTTCCAATTATATATCTTAGTTCTTTGGAAACTTTAGGTTTTAAGTTAGATCAGATGACCGCATGTACCATCATCATGTACGCAGCGATGTGCACTTCAGTGTAAGAGTAAACACGGGCACAAACACTTCCTCATTTAAGCATCGCAGTAGGTTACGTGCGCCACAATGAACGACATCTAGGTAGGCATTTCTTCTCACGTAATCGTGAATTTTTTTCACATTTTAACTCTCTAGATACAACGAGAAACATATTTCCATTCCGGCAACATGCCGAAGACTGGTTATTGAGGTTCTAACATCTTGTGAGCAATGAAAGTCAAGTACAAGTTCACTACCATTAACATACATTGAATGATATGAAATTTAACTATAAAAATTAGAACCGTAAATCAGAGTCGTGAGTCATCATCATTCAATTCTAAATACACAACAGGCAACAAGTGAAGTTGATGAGAGGAAGACATTGCTTACTGCACTCTCACTAACCAATACCTACTGGACACTGGCGACTGGCGAGTGGCGCTCACAGCTAACGGATTATTCACTTAGCTGTGGTGGCGCTGGCAACTTGTAAGTTGGCAAGTTTCAAGTGCAGATACCGAAAGTCAAGAGAAACTACCAGAAATTCTGAAGTTTTGGTTCAAAATCTGAAATGCCTAACTTATCTCAAGAGCATTGCTATTCGCGCTGTGCTAACGTGGTTTGCACGTGGCAACTTGTACGAATCTTTAACTTGCACCAATGAAATTTGTGAAGCAAGCAAAAATATCTCCTGTGAAAATACCTCTATATTTTTTTGTTTTGTATGGATATATGAGGCGGCTGAATTTCTTCTGTAAATTATCACTGATCTTATAAATTTACTTGGGTGTTCTAGATTATATGTTTCTCGAAGCATTTTTTTATCTAAACATGGTTTCACTCAGAAGTAAATAAATGGTATTCATAGAGTAGCTTCTTGTTTTTTGTATTAAAGAATTTTTGCAGCTGCCCGGGATAAGCATTCTGGCGACACCGAAGGAAACTTTTTCCCGTTTCAGGTTTTACTCGATAAATAAAAGTCTCAAAATTGAAAATTTATCAGCATATAATAATTGAAAAGCATTACCATTAGTGAATTCACATGAATTCAGATAATTCTACAACGTCTGAGTACAGTTACCTTGTCTGGTTTTCATCAACTTGAACTTTGTTAGAGCTTGTTTTCAAAGACACCTTCGTGCTGCTCATTTGAGTTTCTGAATTCTGTCATGAAGCATATTTACTTGTTCACTTTAATCACATTCGAAAAACACACTTTCATAATATGGCGTGTTAGAAAAGACAAGCATTTAAGCCCAATAATATGTGGAATCTTCCGCTGAAGGCTTTTTAAGAACTTTTATACAACGACAGAATATCTTGATTTGACTCAGCGTGCGTTTGCTAGAGTTATGGGGCGCTGTTAAAAACGAAGACTCTATGGAACCTGTGAGGTCATCAACACGCTCTAAACTAAACCTGAGATTTTTTTTAATCATAGAAAATTCATTGCCATAGCAATAATTTTTAGATTACGAGAAACAAAAAAATAGGAAATTAAAAATGCAAGCGACTCAAAGAAATACTTTTAGTTAGTCTTAACAGTTCGGTCATTTTGGTTTGAATTATTTTTAACGAAGATGACGATTTCCTTGAATTGTACGTAGAAAATGGGAACATTTGTGTAAGCAAATCAACACAAATGTCTAGAATAATGTAGATAATTGATTATATCCAGTCTCTCCAGTAATCACGTTTGGCTGAAATAGAATATATATACATATCCTTCCGTTTGTATCATACACGAAAAATGTATGTATATATTCGATTGAAGTTTTGAAATAAATTTTTTGTACACGTGGCAGTGAAAAGAGCAGCGAAAGATATAAAATTCAACTTCAAGTGGCGTTACCTAAGTTAAAAAAATATTCTATACCAAAAAAAGAAATTCATGACAAGAACATGGAGTTAAAGCCATATTACGGATATTCAGAGAAATCTGTTGTTACTTGATTCTGAATGTTTCACTCAGAACAAATCAACCCACGCGGAATATAACGAGGAGGTAAAATTTATGCACCAGCCGCGCTGACGCCCTGTTATGCCCTGACTAAGTGAGGCTCACGGCAATCCCTAATCTCTTGGGAGGATTAAGTTGTATGAAGAATAGGTATATTCTCATTGGAAGTACTGATAATAAATATGAATTATAATCGAAACGTTAGCATTAAACACATGAACGTCTAAGTACATAATTCAAAGTTAGATTGGTTCATTAAAATACTAATTGCAAAGATGACAACAGGGAAAACTTTTTATCTTCGTAAAAGTGCCAATGTATTTTAGAATTACATTATTAAAATATCATTTTCATAGATACTGTTTCTAATATCAACATACCTGACTGAATAAAACACATTGAAAGCTTAACATTGTTATCCCTCAATCAACAGAACAATTTTCTATTTTAGTTTTCTTAAAAAACCTAAACTTTATGACTAACTATAAAATTTTTGCTACTCTTGATAAATGATATCTAGGCTCTTTAATTAAAACATTCTCGGCGTTCAAGATGGCATACATATAATGAACAAACATACATAACTTGAAAATGATATGGTGAGGAGATAAAAATAATTTATCAAGGAACTTTTAATAGAACTTTACCGGCGCCCATTTTGGGTAGATTGGTGAAAGGTCTTATAAGATAGAGGCGACAAGTGATAGCTCGAAGTTCGTAGGAGAAGCTGCAGCCTGGGGAAAATGCTGGCTCCAAGGACTTTAAGACCTGGTCCTCAAAGTAGCTTTATCAAGTCCAAGATGTTTCACCTCTGGATTTTCAATGTCTTACAACTACTGGCACTTGAGAGATGTGAGGAATGTGTGGTTTAAGCTCCCTTTTCCAAGGGAAGTACTCCGTGGTTTGATGAAAATCAGTGCCTGAACTGGGAGTCAAATCCTAACGTCCCAACTGCGAGGCTATTACGCTAACCAGTACACCATAGAGCCATAAGATTGGAGAAAGCTCACGAGGTTCTGCTTAAGCTCACTGGAAGGCTGCATTTACTTTTGAGCGTTCAGGACATTGTCACATATGAGTGTTACAAAAATACTGGCAACACAAACAATACTGGTGCAGTTTTTAAAGAATTAGGAAGAAAGACTGACACGAGGATTTTAGAAAAATGTGAGCTATCTGGAAAGTATTTTAACCTAAGACGATGTTCTAATGAGAAAATTTGTCTATTGTGCATTCTTAAATCTATTTCTTCAGCAACACACTCGAATATAAGCAACATTTGAAAAAAAATCAATGTGAAACACTTGCAAAATTAAGAAAAACAAGCATACGAATTTAAAGAGAAGTATGAAACACAAAAAACTCAAATGTTTGAAACATACGAAACTTTTTTTCGTAATGCACTTGTTTATTTGAGAAATAGTAAAGAAATGGAAGAAAAACTAATATCAGCTATTTAAAATACAATGGATATGGATTCGTAGTATTTTGGGTGATTTTGACGTTTTAAATTAATAAGGTTTATTAACCAAAATAGTTCACAATTCAAGTTTATTTATTTGAAATGAATTTTGAATAGGGGAGGCGTGAAGAAATTCACGCAAAATTCGCTCGTACTTGTCGAAATTATTCAGCAAGTACCTGTTGTATAATGTGATCGGTAATTACTAGAAAATTAGATAGTTTTTATGACACATGGTCAATAAAGCCATAACATTGCTCCTCAGGTAAAACTAAAGCAATAAAGTTTACTAGGCTGATTACAAGAGAAAATAAAAATATAAAACACGTTATATGATCCTATGTCGTAGAGGTTGAAAGTTCTGAAATATATTCACACGTGTTCTCCGCCATTTTCTTTTAAATTATCTATTTTATTGGATCAATTTATCTCTTTGTATTTGAGTACACTTCATGTTTCGAACGACTATCTTATAGACACGAAGTTAAGACAGCTGTATTAATTTGCACAATAGTCAGAAAATTTTGACAATATGCTGTAAACGCATAATAGTAGGGTCGAGTATCTTGGTATGTATTATCTTCCATGATCATGAGGGTGACTTCAATTGGAAGATCCATTGAAGACAATCACTTGAGTATCTGTCTCAACCATGGAATGGAATATGTACACGTTATGCCAAGTGCACAAAAACACACATTATAAGTAACACAGAATTGTGTTCATCATAGTAACACATACGAGATGGTTACGCTAACCCAACTACTGAAGAGGTATGCAGTCTTCGTCTTCTTGGCCGGAAGACACTCCGAGATCACTATCACCCTGAAATTCCCCAAATCTCTCGTCTTTAAAGTTTGGAGAGAATAGGGGGTCACCGGTATTAATGTGGAAATCGTTTCCAGCAGGAAACGGAATAGTCAGTGTTCGGACACGACCGGCGCATCCGAATTTATCGATTCCGCCAAAGCTCGAATTAAATAAAACAATGCGAAGTCCATGAGATACTTGACAGGGAACTCCAAGTTGACGAGTCTACAATACGACTTGTGGTTCATGACTACCTCCATTACAAGTTGTATGTACGTGGTGCGGAGAGGCCATTTCATGTGCGAGAACACCCGGGAGAACAGAGTAATCTTAGTCGTACGCTTCTCCAGCAAGTTGAAATATCTGAAGCAGCTGGGAATGCTTCAATTCTCCCTTTGATTTGTCTTAACGGGTACATAACTTTAAACAGACATAAAATTCTTAATCTCCAGTCTCTACTCTTTTTTTCTGCGGATGTTACTCTTTGATGAACTACCTCACCTTGTGATTTAGAGCTTGTGATATTTACTTGAGTATGTAATTAAATTTTGATAAGGTTCGCTACAACGGCTTAGTGATACACCATTTTGGTTAGACATGTTATCATGCTGTGGGGTGAGCGTTGAGTTTGTTTCACCTATTCCAATCGCAGAGTGCCAAACCAATGATGAAAATTTTGAAACCCTTCACACACGTACCGTCTTGTAAGCAATTCGCGACTTACACGGCGAACTTCTGTGCATCACCGGCATCGCTTGAACCTAGCAGAAAGAAATAACACAGCAACCAAATATGAACGAGCGACTTTATTGACCCGGTTTTTGAGAGATCTTTAGCTCTGTACTGCGGGGTGAGAAATGGAAACCCATCTAAAATTAATATATTTTACGCACTATTGAAACTTGACGCTTTCTGAAAGCTAAGTTTTATATGTTTAATTTTTCTGCATGTATTTTGAAAATTTAATGAGGGTGCATTTAAAATTGTAAATTCTGCAGCGATTTAAGCAAAAAGTGCTTGTACGAGGAAGTACAATTTTTAGTTTTTCTTAAGGGGGTCAAATTTATTGACGCAGATTTAAGAGGCTGTGGAGGATTCATGATGGTGCTCCAGCACGTAGATGTCGAGCAGTGCGATAATTGCTACAAAATATTTTCACAGACCGCGTTATTGCCTTGAGCTCATCAATTGAAAGGCCAGCCTGGTCACCGGACTAAACATCTTGCTAGTCTTTTCCGTAGGGACATCTCAAGAGGAAAATGTACTTTTCTCTTCCCGAAAGCACAGACAATATGAAAGAGAGGATTGAAAATGAAGATAATTGACTGAGTGTAAATCAATATTTGGCTAAAGAGTTATTGCAGAAATGTGAAACAGACTGCAAATAAGCGTGTGCAGAGGACATGTCAAGGTAAATTATCTTCCAGCTAATGCTTAAGAATTACGTTTCCAAAAAAGTACACGTGTGCGACTGTGTTTTTTGACAAAACGTTTAGCTTTAATGGCTTGTAAAATAAACTATTTTCAAAATAGTTTTCTTCTTTTTGCGCCGCCAAGGGATAAACACTCCGGTTTAAAAAAATTGTACTTTTTTGCTCACGCACTTTATTTCCTTTTGCTTAATTTGCTACAGAATTTACACTTTTGGTTGTAACCTTGTTAAACTTAATCCATAAATACACAAAAACTTAACGTATAAAAGCGTGTTTCTATAAAACATCTGAATCTGAAAAATTGTAAAATATATTATTTTGAAAATCGGTTTCCTTTTTTTGCACCACCCTGTATACATATATGTAGTTCCACCGTTTAGATTTTGATTATTTNAAAAAAAAAAAAACTAGTCAGCTCGTTGCTAACATGTTCAGCTTTATTGGCAAGGTGAACGCGTGCTATATCGTGTAAGGACACTACTAAAGAAAATAATTTGTTTATGTCGCTAAAAGGCCGCTCACAATTTACTTTGAAAGTCAGCTTTCTTGCCTTAGAATACTCTATATCACATGCTCGCTAAACGTGGAACAGGCTTTTGGCTATCAATTGTAGAAAAATCGTTTTCTTTGTTTTTACGGTTGAACAAGACCGTATAGAAAGTTCCATAAATCACCAGTTTATCATCTCTGAGTCCTAGGAAACGAATTTTCCAAGCAGCTTTTCTTCATTGAAATATACACATCTGAAACCAGCGGCCTCTGTTGTTAAGCCAACACACAATTCTATAGCTATTTGACGGTGAAAAGAGCATCACCGATACTGCTGTGTATAAAATGGCGGTGTCTGGGAAATACACAACTCTTAGTCCCGTTGACTATGAGTAAAAATTACCTATCTCTCTGCAACCGGCATTCACTGTATGTCCTTCAGTAGAAAATATTGGTTCTCACAAATAACATCATAACACCATAAAAATAAAAGCGTGATAGCTAATCTTGATTTGACCTTGGCAGGCGAAACCGAGTTGACCTACGACTAACCAAGGTTCTATGAATCCAATCGTTCATCTATGAAGAGCCAGCTAGTCTGTGGTTAAATACAAGAGTGCCATAATTGACAGATTGACTGCAATAGCATCTATAGAGGAACATCAGGCCTCAAGCAAGGGACATATGGAAATAGAAGCTAAAGTTGTAAAGATGTTAGCTCGGACGTTGAATCCAGAAATCATAATACTTATGTTTATGTAATAAAGAAGTTACTTCTTTCCTAAAACAACTCTCGCTTTCTAACTCTATTTCAATTCTATTTCTCAACTCTATTTCTAACAATGTAGAATAATCTTGATGAAAGTATATTAAATGGCAAGGAAAATGAGACCACATACAAGTTTCTACGGCCATTAGTTACGGAGTTATAAATATTTGGAAAATAGGAAACTTTTTTGTGGCCGACTCTGAAAGCTAACCCTATAGTGTGTAGACCGCTATGTAGATTATGAATATTATAATTAAGACACTTTAATTCTAAAACCTTATTTTTCCGTTCAAGAGTAAGATAAATATGCACAAAATTCCATAAAATGTGAACAATTGCTTTCGTTAAGTTTCGTTCGTTTAAAAAATAGTAAGTCCTTTTAGAGCTGTAATATACAGTTCAGAAGTAACTCAAATGTTAGTAGTATTTGCCGTGGAGTTTACGGTAAACTTGTTCATTCACAGTAGATGAAGAAGACTTGATTCCAATTAAGTAGACATACATGCTAAAAATTGTGTAAAATATCACTTAATTGCTGGCAGGATACCTGAGTGCAGTCAGCATTGCGCGCTCCAATCTTCCTCGTACGACTGTTGCAAAATGAGCTGACAATTAAGACATAAAATCTGTCGACGATGCGTGCTTGTGTCTTACACCACGGTGAAGTTTACAATAAATGTTGACCTTTTATGTATCACAAAAATGAATGAAAGGCTATGATGTCCAAATGGAATACATTTATTAAGCTTCTATTTATAGACCTAAATGAAAAAATGATCAAAACTCCATGTAAAACAGTATTATAGTTGTATTAAATATTTAGGTAACTTGATGTAGTACAAAATAAAATTATATAATGAAAAATAAATCGTTATTTAGACCAGCTCTTGTCCTATTGCTTCTAAGAATAGCCCTTCCAGTTGGATAAATCTGAATCAATTACGAATATTTTTATGTTATTTGGAAGGGAACAACTTCATAAGCGTAATTTAACTTATATCAACTCAGAAATAATCCAAGTGAATGTAAATTCGATCTGGAGTAACGATAGTAAATCACAATTAAAATTTTTCATTCATCCCAAAGTGCTTAGAGGGTAAAAATAGAAATTTGTTAGTCAGAAAATAATAAATTATGAATTAGAATAGACAACTACGTATACTTCTATAGAGTTCGGGTCGTAGTGAGTACAGAGCAAGTATGCTTGAACTGACCAAGAAAATGAGATGCTCTCGGACCCTTCGCTCAACCAACCTTACAGGCAGTCTGTGCCGTGTTCTATATTCCGCTCTTCTCGATGATCCAGGGGCTCCGACGTCCGTACAGCGACTGTTCTGTGGTTCCCGTAAGAAAATGCGTTTTCCATACCGTGTTGCTGAGAATTGGGTTAGAAAATATCGTTGCTTAAGAGCCACTGAAAGATGAGGTCATACTGTCTACGGCCACCGAACAAGTTAGATTTCAGAGTGAAGGATTTGGGGGCCTGGAGTGGCCACTTACATGCAAGGCTGAAGTGCCAGCGGGAGATTACAGTTCGCGACAAGCTTTTGTGCTTAAACCTTTTGCGTCTTAAAATAAAATTGCTAAATTTTAAACAATAAAATTTGGCGGAGTTATTGACAACAATGATATGCACATATGTGTGAATTTTGTATCACTTCTGTACAGTAATAAAGAAACTAGAGCAATGCCATTGTTTAAAAACAGCGCCACGTTCTTATATCTCGTGAGGTTTTAGTTAAAAACACTAAGAAAAATCAAAGATTGTGTTTAACTCAGATGATGGTTAATGTGTAAGAGATATACAGCTGCTAGTTTGGGTCGTGATGTCCGCATTGTGATGAAGCATCTCACCAATCCTGTAGCCAAAGCTAAAAGGAAAGGCATGGAAATGTGGGATTCTGACGAAGCCTGATTTATCCAGAAAGAAACAGGATATACGCAAGAACCCTCACTTAGCAAGCAAGAATGTTTTTGAGAATGTTGGACAAAGCCTTGTATCTAAAATGATTCAATTTCGAGTGTTGAAAGGTACGGCAAGACTCGTTATGCCCGATATCTCAGACCTCCTCTGAAATAGATTCATACGGATTCTCGACTTTTAAAATGTCCTCTTCACTGATGAAATGCGTGCTACCCTCGCCCTGCCTGATGAGTGGGGTAAAGTTTGAGTTCCAGAAGGGGCTTACCGCCCCCTACGTCTTCGTTGTTACCAAAGAGGAGGCGTTATGATATGGGCAAGAGTTGTTAGCAGTGAATTAGTGGGTCCTTCTAGGATTCCTGAAGGTGCAAAACTGACTGTAGCTGCCTATGTTGACTTCCTGAAATTAACGGCTGTTCTGTGATTCAGGAAGAGGTTTCTCGCCAACAAAAAGATACTTGTTTTTCTGCATGAAGATGTCCCGTCAGATACTGCAAAGGTTATCGTATAATATTTAAAAACTCTATGAGTTCGAAGATGGCCGACTGATGAAATGGTCAGAGGGTTTTCCTGACTTGAACTATATTGAGAACCAGCTTAAGTATCTTGTTCACCAGTCGGGTCGTCAATTTTTCACCAAGAATCACTTGTGGAGTGAACCTGAAACTTGAGCTTAACGTTTTACATCATTTCAAAATTTCTTTACGTAATGAAATTAAAAACTTGACGAAATCTATAATCAGGCTTTTCCTGGCCATTATTGGAGCCCGTAGAGAGTATATTCATCATTGATATGTTTCTCGTGAACTGTGGTGAAAAACATTGGTATTAAAATGCTCGTAATATTTATACCTTATTTCAGTATCCTTAGTAAAGCTTAAATTTTAGAAATCCTGTATTTATAGACTTTTCAAGTGGGTGCACAAAACTGTGGCAGAGCTAAAATTCAACTGAGTTATATACATTTTAAAATCTTCCTTAATATTGAACTGATCGATGTGAAACTCTTGCAAAAAAGGTAAAACCCTACATGAAAACAGCTTGCAAAGTTGGTAAAAAAATGCATTTTTGAGATAAGGGCTAAGAAAAAACTATCTTGCACAAAAGCTTTGCCCAGTGTACACACGACTGTGTCTCATTGACGCTGACATTCAGGATACTATGCATACAGTCTCTAGCCTGAGAATATAAGTACACTAGGAGTGTGTTATTTGAAAACAATTATCGTTTGGTGTGCAGAAAATCATATTTTAAAATTATCTTACCTTCGACATTATAAATTAGAAACAGGGTGTGTCATATTTAAGACAACGAAAATTCAATCTTTTCTGAAATTATTTTAAAACTTTGGTAGATTAAAACCCGTCCATCATTGCAAAAATTACCATGGTTAATGTTCACTTCATGTCCTAATACTAGTAAACAATAAAACAATAGTTGCCTGTGACCGAGAGACGCTCACAATCTTTCACAAGAGAGGGTAAATAATTAAGTATTTACATCATTGTTGAAAATTAGTTGCAAAATTTCTTGAACAGTCGTCAAAAAAGTTTGAGGCAAATAGTGTCACACGCAATCGCCTTGGGCAGGGCAGGCAGCGTTATGTTCGGAACCCAGAATTCATCACAAAAGCGTGAGAGGAGTTATGGCTGAGCCCTCATCGAATCTCCTGAGAATTGGGTGTAGAGGTTGTTGTGAGCGTGAGTGCGACGCAACGAGCCCTCAACAGCTTTCATGACGAGATGCAAAAGCAGCATAAGTATGAAGTAACAGCAGTGGTCGTAGTAGTTGTAGTAACACTAGTGGTAGTAGTAGTAGTAGTAGTTGTGGTAACAGTAGTGGTAGTAGTAGTAGTAGTAGTTGTAGTAGTAGTAGAAGTAGTAGTAGTAGTAGTAGTAGTAGTAGTAGTAGAAGTAGTAGTAGTAGTAGAAGTAGTGGTAGTAGTGGTAGTATTAGAAGTATAGTAGTAGTAGTAGAAGTAGAAGTAGTAATAGTATAGATTACAGCGCTTCGGGTACTCAGATTACGTCGCGCCGAAAGAGAAGGTGTGTCCCGACCCGGGATCCCTTGCGTATAGAAAAATCAAGTTAGGAATGAAGAAGAAGGAAAGGCAAAGAAGAGCTAACAAAGAAGGTGTGAAATTGAAAGAAGCACAGGGATCAAGAAAGATCGAATCTCCGAGAGCCCATCTGTAGCTCAGGTAAGCTAACGGAGTTCCCTGCCACATACGTAGATAAACCTAACCAACCTAACCCTGTTGCCTATCCTGTGTCCCATGAGAGAAAGGCAACATGAGAGCACAGTCATCTACAGGGACATGAAAGTTGACGAACAACATCTCCAAAGAAATGAAGGTTGTCATACTGCCTAGTTTAGTGTTCAGTGACCTGAAGAAATTTGATACTAAATAAGCAGTGCATGACCAAACTAACCAAACATGAGGTAAAAACGTCTCCGTCATTCGTAGGTGGCTAAATCACCGTCAATATGCTGTCCCATTGAAGATCTGGGCTGCTGTGAGAAGGTTTGAAAATCGCTTCTCGTTTTTGTGCCCTTAAAATCAATACTCAACGGTACATAACCGTTATTTTGGAAGCTGAGCTTCTTCCGTGACACCTCAACACCTTGAGGATGTCTCTTGGACCTTCTAACAAGATTCTGCACCATCTTACTGCTCCAGTGTCATTTGTGCCTGTATTCGGGCCCACATTCCAGCTTTCATCAGTATGGATAGATGACTGTGGCGCAGCAGAGATTTAAACACGCAGAGTTTTGATAGTAGTCTTAAAAATGATAGTATGTCTTAAAAAATGAGATCTGTAGTGCTTGCCATGCCTCATTCGATCATTCGAATGCAAAACTGAGCAAGAAATGAGCAATAGGATTCAGATTCATCAAAGACAGGTGCGTGGTGCTCATAGGGAGTTTCCATGAAAACTGAGGTCTTTAATAAAAAATCATAGCAGTAACATAAAGTAAACGACATAGAACATGAACTTTGAATAATTTTTCTCGTACTTCCACCACTAGAGGTTATATTGAGAAAATTTTAAAGTTAAAAACAGTAAATTGCATGATACCCTTAACCATAACTCCCCCTGTACCTGAAAGAAATGCTGGATTCAGAAGTAACTTAAATGTTAGGAGCATTAACCGTAGAGTTTCTAACCATTGTTCATCAGCTGTTGACAATTCATAAGTCAAGTCCGCTTATGATGTGAGTCTTTCTCATTCAATGAATGTGGAATTATTATCCTAGAGAATTGGAATGCTGTTTTTCCTTATCTTCAAGGTTAAATTATATTCAGTTATTTCTGTATAAACTTAGTATCTTTTCTGGAGTAAAAATTAGATAAAAAGTTACTCGAAGAACTAATCAAATTGTACATATCGGCTTAGCCTTGAAGCCAAGTTGCTATATTTGCCAACAGTTGTGAGACTGCTTGTATAGAGTTGTTCGGTTTGAGGTAGATATTCAGATGGTCTTTAAAAATAGCTTTGTCGAGCACTGCTAAATGAACTCCAGTTAAAGCTAATAACGCAGTATCATCCAAATGGAATAGCCCTTACCATTTTGTAAACTGAAGAAGCCTATTGCTGTGTTAGTAATGAACCTCCTTCCCGCAATTTTTGTTTTCTTGACAGGGATAGAAAGCATTCGAGGATATTGAATTCTTCATTCTCGTGAACATAAGTCACCGACTTATTAGTGGCCCAAATGGGCTGTTTCTTCCACTGATCGTACGCAATGACACATTCTGTACTGACTTCTTCAAGCTTGTACTCCATCAACTGTACGGACGCTTTATCCTGTGACAAAGGTTTTCAGCGAACGCGAGACATGCTTGAACTGCATAAGATTTGCGTGTACACACATGGATTAATATTAATATATCCCCGTGGAGACATGCACTGATAAAATATGTTCTCTAGCATCAAGAAGCCAAAACAAAATAGAAAATCTATGCAAATTCTAGCACCATATCCTGCATATAAAGAAGATTATTTAGGTTGATTGAATCATGGCAAAAAAATAAACTGATTTGGTTTTTGAAGGACAGCACAGCTGTCAATGAATATGCTGCAAGTACTGATTCAAGCCAACAAGAGCGCTTGAAACTGAACAAACATGCTTTGAAATGTGAATGCGGGGAAAATAAATTTCTCTCGAATGAGATCTTGCAAAGGAATAAGCTCTGGTGTTCAGAAATGCTGCTGCCAAGGTACAATGTCTCTTGGAAAAAATTCTCCCTTTGAAGCTACCCTGAAGCCCTGATGCCATTCTAACTAAACACTAAGCCCTCAGTGTGAGAATAAATAGCACGGCTTCTGATACTTCTACATGACGGAAGATGCTGTGACCAGTCTCAAGATAATGGTGAGATGCCTCCAGTTACGGTCCCTCAGTTGTGTCCGGGCACTCGTAGAGGAGCGTCGTGCGGTGCTGTGGCAGTCTAGTCACCCGGCCACGCTAGTCAGAGATTCGGGTGCAGCTGAAATGTCGGTGTTCCTGTCGTTTGGCTCAGACATTAAAATTCATAGAGCCAATAAAAAATAGGCATTCGCTTCGACCGACACTGAAATATTAAAAACCGAGGAATAAAATAGTCGATTCAGTTCAAAAAAATTCATTCTCTGGTGTTTTAATGTGAAAGAACATTAGAATTAAATCCCAATGATGCAACAGAAGAGTAGGTGGTGTATTTTTAAATTGAAGAGGCTTAATATTAACATGCAACGGGCACTCGTGTGTACACATTTTGACGAATTTCCAGGACCATCATTAGTAGCTCTGAGGGTGGGAAGTCATATATGGCTGCGTGTAGAATAGACCCGTATTTTACTTTGAAATTTCCTCAACACTGCGTGACTGACAAGTACATTCTGTTGAAAAGATTAAAATGCAATGACGGAAGAATTCTAGTCTTTACCTCGAGTCTGTTTGGTTGAGGATCGAGATTCCTGAACCATACTCACAAGTCAGCACTTGTATCACGGCAGCGCTTGTTGATTACTGTGTGGTGTTCTAATTTAATGGTTCCGCTCTGTCCGGCAGTGGGGATTGCGTTCACAGCTGGGTGTTGCGAATCCGAGGCTTGCAGAGATAAATAGTTTTATAACAGTTGTGTTTCAGCAAACTCTTTTCAATGTTCCTTTCAGCTCCGCTAGAAAGTTCTACCAGTAAGACACTGGATATTCGTGCAAATTGCATAGCTTCTTGTAATGTGAGATAATGAACTGGACTTAGAGATAAAGACACTTTTTCCTTAAATGAAAGTCTAAATATCGGAATTTCAATTTGCCTGGGCTCGGCTGGGTGCGAACCTTGCAACATTTTGTTGGTGGAAAATAAATTAGGTATCATACAGAAGAAAGAATAGCACATTTTCTAGAAAAATTGAGGTTCTGTTTTCAGAAAAGAAGTGCATAATGATGACGAAGAGTCGAATGATAGAAATGAAGCTATAGTAAAAATTCAAGGGAAAAGCTCAAGGTCTCTCATGATTTCTGCCATGAATTTTGAATTTAATATATTTTATATTTTCATTTATATCGATGTAGTATCAGGGCCGCAATGTTGTATAACTGGTTAGGTACCCTCGCGAATAAATAAACTGCTAAACTTTTTTCACATTAGGGCGTGCAAAACTTGTCGATTATACTAGAAATCAGACTTCCAATGATGGGTGTATCCTAACCCTAAGTGATGTCAAAAATATTTTTAACGAAAAACAGCGGAAGTAACAAGAAATTGATCAGAGACCGCACTCCTTTCTTGAAGTTAGTACACATTCTGGAGCCAAAAAAAGAATTAGATCCCCTTCGGAAATGGAAACGTACAGAAGGAAGAAAATTTCCTTTCTGAAAACATCGATTGCAATTTATTATAGAGCGAAACGAGGAGATGTGGTATTTCTTTGACTTGTGCAAGAATTGAACAGAAAATGCTAATAATATGAGCTTGGCTAGATTAATATGTTGGAAATAATATATTTCTGAGTTTCGACGTTTAAGCTCACAAAAGTGAAAATCGACTTCATTCTTTACGAAATAAATAATACTTTCTGGAAGAACGTAAGTGTAAGTTTGGTCATAGAAATCATATTGCGATCGGTTTTGAATTAAAATTTCCGTTTACCCGACGTTGACGCAATGCATTTAACACAATGTTATTTTCTCAGCAGGTCTCAAAAAGTAGTCATGTATTTTTTTGAAAGAATTTTGCAGGAACACGACAATAACTTCTCCATCTGGAAAACTTTGAGTTCAGTGAACTTAAAAAAGTTTCTAACGGATGCGTGTTCAGAACGTGTCGTGAACGTGTTCGAGCGTGTGCACACCTGTTGTGAACGTGCTGTGGACTCGCTGCAACGAGATCTGCTCTGCAGCAGAAAGCAAAAGCTACAAGCAACCATTCACGAGAGGCGGTTCGTGACGACGCTAGAATGGTGGTTTTACTTGCTGGTGCTGGTCCTCTCGAGCTCTGGTGAGTTAATTCAGGGCGAAATAAAATTCGAGGTTAATTGTTCTGAGCAAATGTATCGTTAGAAAAACCTTTTCAATATTCGTAGCGTATTTATTGAAGTTAAGCTGTTATGGAGCATGATGCAAGAAAAAATATTCTGCTTAGCGTTTACGCTAGGAACTTTGGACACCATTACGGAGCGACTCAAGAAGGAAGTGGCAGACAGGAAAGTTAGATTCAGTTCAGTTTTCAGAAAACTTGTTTGACGGCGCCTTACGGGGAAGGGAAGAGCCAAATGCTTCGCTCTCATAAACGAAGAAAAAAATTATTTCTTCCAGTTAAATTCAAGCGTCATTGTACGACAACGAATTTGTAGCGGTTATTAATAAATGTTATGCTGTTCTATTTCCACTGCTTTAGTAAGGTAGGATATTTAATGTAGATTTAGGTATTGAGGTTGAAGAAGATTCTCAGTCCTGTTGTACTCGTTGGAGCCAGCGGAGAAACTGACATCGTACGTGCGTGTATATACAAAGACTTATTCGAATATGTGAATAATTTTATATATTGAGCAAACAATACGTTTTAGTCATATTTCTAAAGGGGTTGATACCGCTTTAAAAAGCCTAGGAAGCAATCTGCTGAACTGGAAAAACATTTACCAACGTAGTGAAATAAAAACGTCCTTCAACTGCAACTGCGCGAACAATTCGAGTTAACTCACGCTCGAGTGACCAACACCGATGACGGAGCTGAGGCATTTCTTCCTTGATAACCCCACAGGCAAGCAGAATGGAAACTCGACTTCACACATGCCCTCTGCTGCAGACGCAGTAGTGTCAAAATTCAACCCATTAGTTTGCGCTAACAGATCGTACTAATTTTGCACCTTAGTTCTTACTTGTTAATCCGTTAATCTTGACTAGCTAACTTGTCGACCATTCCGCTAAAAATTCTCGCGAGTAGTCTTGTGGAAATTACAATCATGAACCTCAAACTGTTATGCACGGCAAGAACTTCCATCGCCTTAGATATGACAACTAATTTTTTTATTGATGAGAAATTAAAGCGAGTGCTTAAGTGAGGTGCATGAAGAGCGACATCACAAGCAGCCGAAGCTCTGAGGGTGAAGCTGAGACAGCCAAGGAGCTGTGAGTGCTTCTGTAGAGCGGCCGTCAGTCTGTTATTGATGGCAAAACAACCTTCGCTAATTTTAACCATTTTATTCAGATTTATTTAAGAGCCTAAGAAGTTTTTGATGTATCCTTCAAGAGGTTCCATTAACGCCGGCGTCGAAAGCAAGAGCTTCTGAAGCTAAAGCACTGTATCCGCTTAGAATTATCATCATTTTTACTTTTCTTTAGCACTCGTAAATGTGGGAGCAATTGCGGTGCCAATACGCAGCCTTTTAAAAAACAAGCTGCTGCTGCTGCCAATCCTCACGCTTTTATTTCCTTTCTGTGAAACAAATTCAGTGAAAATAATTCATAGAAGTGATACATTATCTAGAATATTATTTCCACGTGTCCGTTAAGACTTCTAGCTGAGTTGAAGAATAGTTATGAACAACTACGAATAATGAAAATTTCGTTCGCTCATATTGAACTCATATCTACTGAAACATCAATAGAGGCTTCAGTTTGAGTCTGTACTGAACTACCGCTCTAACTAATACTGCCCTCTTACTCTGTTTTTAATTTTGTCCAAAATTGCATCATTCGTTAAATCAAATTTTCAAATATTGACTTAAATCTTTCAAAACTTACAACTTTTCTCAAGATCGTCGCCAAGATTTTCGACAGGGTTCACTTCTGGAGATTGTGGGCGCCATTTCTTAAAATGTAATTTCCTCTTATGACGAGCGAACAACTTAGAAAATGATGAGTGTAGTGTGTGCGACTATTTCTATCTTTAAAGATCCAATCTCCTTCAAGAAAGAAAATGGCTTCAGGAGTGAATTGGCAGTGAATAACTTGTAGATAATTATTTAACATTGTGTTACTATAGCTGATTGCAGATGCAGCCCATGTAAATAGTGCTTTATTTATTTACCATAATTCAACCCAATGATTCTTGGAAATAATCAATAGCACTTAAAGATTTTCATTCAAATCAAACGTGTTAAACTTACTTAGTAAATTTTCCTGTATTTGGTAATAGGTAAAATTATTGACTCTAACAGTCCTAACATTTCTCAATGTAACGCAACTGAACTCCGCAGCATGTCAGGAGTTTTAACATTTCAATTGCACGGCAGTGGTACAATTGTTATTAAAAAAATTCATGTTAATGTTTCAGCGCTACGTAAAGTTCAACTTTCAATAACTTTGTTCCGCTGATTTATTTCAAACTGACGAGCTCATTTACAGCAGCCTACCGTGCGGGCCAGCATCTTACGTGAAAGCCTGTACGTCTTATGTGTGATGTATTGTTTTAGAGATTCGAAATCTCATGATACTTTCTACCAAAAAAGGGAAAAATTGCAGTTCCCATGCAATGAGCCTCATGCTGATGCCAGCTTAAATTTATTCAAAATTACAATTTCTTCAAACATAGAACTACCGGGTTACATTTTTATGGATGATTTGGAAAACTTTTTCTGGGATAAGTTTTATTTTCCCAAGTTTTTGAGTTGTTTTACTCAACCCGTTTTAAGTTGTGTAAAATAACTCGAAAGTTCAGAAAAATAAAATTTATCCTAGAAGAAGTTCTTCAAATCATCCGTTAAATTACAATACGTTGCTCGAGATTTTAGAACTAAGCATTGAGCTGTGACATGCAACGTAATACTTTTCAATCCATAAAAATCCTCTCAAAATTGTGGAGCAAACGCTGAAAGTAGCATGAGGAGAGAAGGATGCACGGCTGCTACAGTGAGGCGCACGCGAGCGTTGCTCGAACTTGCCTCGTTTGAGTAGTTGACGCAGACTGCGCCGCTGCCTCCCGCAGAGCCGCTCGACCGCGCCACTCAGACTTTGTATGTTGTCTGAAGAGGCCAAAGGCTTCACGGCAAAGTTTTGTTTACATCTGACTATTGTGACAGCAGAATAACAAATAGAATTCTTGTACTCCAAGTTACCTCTGAAGAGCTCATCAAGGGAAACTGTTGCAAGCGGAGGCTCCCGGCCACTTGTTTCAATTGAATAGTACTACAAAACTTATCACTCCTTTGACTTGTTTTCTGAAGAAGTAAATGAATTCTAAAAGCAATTGTGAGACATTTGAAATTTGAAGTCCTGGAGGAATACAGTTCTATTCATTTCTTCACTGACTAATATAGTGCAGGGTTATAGCAGATTAACTGAATAAAATTCACACATGTCTATGTATGATATGATTGATATTAACGAGGAGCACCATCAACTTCTAACACACAAATGGTGTTAACATTTACACAACACATATTCCCCTTTGCTACAATGTCTTCATCTGCAACCAATTATTCTGAAGATTTTTCATAGTTCTAGCTAATATATTACTAATGACACTAAAATTGAACATTGAAATCCGTTTGAGTTCCAACAACTGAAATTTGTTTCCAAGGTAAATTTACACAGACAACCTCAATGTATATCTTCAGTAATCAAACAATCCACATTTAGGGCATGAATCACCCATAGAGTTACGCTATATTAATTATGACGAAATAATTAGAAGGGGTGGTACATGGACTCCTCTTCGCGTCGTAAGGTTCATGCGAGAGTTCGGTGCCTCTTCGTGGGGAGGATACGTCTCCACTCGTACGAAGCACGTATGTGGTACTCACGTTGGTTCTGTACGTAATGAAAATCAGTTTAATGAACATAAATGCATTAGAAACAAACGTGATAAAATCAAATGCAACAGAAACAACAGCGATGACGTCTGTCGTGACAAAAGCAAACGACGGAGATGAGGAAGTGAAAAGTACATATCTGCTTCCGCAAGTTACAGCTCTTTAATATTGCGCTCACAAACCGAGAGAACTTACCAAGTGTCCAGAACTAATTCAAGAATCTGAGTGTTAATCCTAAAACAGGGAAAATAGTTCTCTTTTCCCCAGCTTCATGCATGCCACGCACAAATTTTGAACAGAAAACATTAATTCAACCAGAGTACCAGCCTTCGTGAAAAGATCATATACTCATAAGCGCTCCAGCCCTCGGTTTTTAATCGAGCAAACTAACGCAATTTTTAAATATCAGCTGCTAGAAAAGGGGGCCGTAGATAGACACTGGACAATTTATTCACTTCGTTTATCGCCGAAGCTCCACACACGAAAATGCTCTCACGGGTGTGTTGGTCAAGCTGACCACGCTGCTCGTTCTGGCTCCAGAGAAGCGCAGTTGTAGCGTGTGAAAGAATTAGAGCGCTTCAAAACCTGCCTTAACATAGGGTAATTTTACAGCGGGCTCTATTCAAGTATAGCTTTATTAAAATTAGTGAAGCTGAACAAAAAAAACTCAAATTTATCCAATCATTCATGCATAATTTTTTCACAGCTATTTTGTGGAATTACAGAGAAAATTTGATTGAATTTACAGTCACTTGAATTGGACTGAAACTATATTTTATTTTCTATTGAGGAAAGATATTTTTCAGACATCTGGTAGCTAGCATTTTGTATCTGAATAGTTATTACCTGGCATATTGATTTTATTAGCTCGTATTTTGTGCCAGCTATTCTATACCTTGAATACAATGCTTTGTGATTAATGTTTTTTATTTGTTACTGCCGTTTGAGTAAATTTTCCCCCTGCGCGAATTTATCCTGTTTGAGAGCGTATGGCTTCAATAAGTAACGCAAAATAAATACAGATTTTGTAAATGTACGTGACGTAAACTTCAGTTATGATATACAGGTACGAATGTATTTGTTGGGATGTACAAGTAAACCTGTTTCGAAAAGAATCTAGGATTTGGGCGAATACTTGAAATCAAGTGACGGGGGACATTTACTGTGTCTCAACACCTGTACTACATTATGACACATATCGTGTCCTGACACCGGTGCTACAATTATGACTCATATCGTGTCCCAACTCAAGTAGTACATTATGACACATATCGTGTCCCGACACTGGTGCTANATAATTGTACACATGAGGTTTCATTTTTTGTTAAATAACTATCCGTCCAACATTTATAGAACTGCATCAGGGACAAGTGCTGTGAAACAACCCAAGCCGCTCATTTTGCTTCAAGTCGGCACTAGAACCCTAAACCATTATATCGCCACTGCCGTGCTTAGAGTTGGGATCGTATTATGCCTTTCATGGGCTGTTTCTTGTGTCCTCCACACGTGACGAGCGGAGCTACGAGCTAACAATGGAATCGTGTTTCATCAGATTAAATAACAGTATTCCAAAATGCAGGTTCTTTCTCCACGTGTTTTTTTGCAAAGCTTCGCCGACTTGCAACGTGGTTCTGCGAAGCGTGGGAGTTTTACACTGTGCGGAATAGGTGTCCCCATTGTTGTGAAGTTCTCTACTGATAATTCTTTCTCCCACTTTTGTCCCGGAGGCTTCCATATCAGTTTATATTTTTTTACGAGTCCTTATTACTTGCTTTTCTATCTTCCTCGTTAAACGTGGACGAGATTGAAGATCTATTTTTTATAGAGCACGTTGCATTAGTAAGGGAAAAGTTGAACCATATTCCTAAAATTTACGTTATAATTGAACGAATTGTAGAGTATGACATACTAATCTTAGCAGAAATCTTCTTGTACGATATTCCTTCAGAAAGAAGCTGAACTATTCGCTTCCGCAGATATTCTGAGACTTCTTTGACTTTCGGTATGACGTCCTTTGAGTGACTGTATGCTACGACTGCTCATTAGTGATTAGGATTTTAATTCCATACGAACCAAGTTTATTTTCCATCTCGAAAATCGAGATTGTCCTGCGAGTAATCTAGATACGATGTGACCTAAAAAATACCATAATTCTCGTGCGGAAGTTGCTTCACAAAAATTACTGAATACTTCAGTTGCGTGCCATATATGATTTTAATGTTTGTGAACCTGTTTATTTGTAAAGTTCCAAACTGTGTTTTAAAATTTCACTTTGTGAATCCGAATTTGCGGCCTGCTAAAGTTTCAAGTATGTTGGGCTGGAAGACGTATTGTAAAAATATATTTTACATTGAGTAACTACTTGTGTCCCACCCCTGTATCAACCGCGAACGAATGTCTATGTCTTAAACACGTAAGACAGAAGACGATATAATAGAATATAACAGTAGAATTTTTCGTTAACTATAGTGATATAAAACTATATAACCTTTCATTCTATGATACCAAAAAATTCGTTGAACAAAACTAATTTTTCATTGCAAGATACCACCACCAGTTCTTAAGGCGTAACCTGAACTTCAAGTAATCCCCATTCAGCAGAGAGAGACTTTGGGCTGAATAAAGAAATCCTCGAGGGACAATCCAAGCTTTCTGGAATATTTCCTGGACTAAAGTGTTGTCTCATTAGAGAGAACTCGGAAACAGCGTTGCAACATCTAAAGCGGGCAACCTCCTGGAAGACTTCTTTAGATCGAGTCCCTGTGTTATTCAGAGATCGTGGATCAAAGGTTCCCCTCCCCTCCCTCAATCTGGGGGTCAAAGACGCAATCGGCGCTAACTTTTGCAGACTTGGAGTCGCCTTCACTAACTCAAAGGCAGAAATTAGCGACCTTCCTTCTGATAAGTTTCTTATTCTAATACGGCGAGTTGCGGGAGGGGAACATTGAGGGGAGCTGGGGGCTAATGAGGGGACAGGAAGAGAGGGAGATATTGAACTGCTGATGCTGAAGTCATGTAGGAATTGGGGATGAAGTTGAAGTTCCTGTAGAAATGAAAGTTGTAAACATTGAAACGTGGCATAACATTCACTTTTGCAAGAGAATTAAGTACCAACAAGTTCTCCTATTTAGTCAAATTTCTTGTCCAAATGCGGCGTATAAAAATTATATGGACAATTTTTCTATGCCTAACCATCTCTGTTTGTACCCAAGGTGTTAAAAGCGTTTTCTGAACCGATAGTAGAAACCACAAACATTTTCTACGACTTAAAAAAATAAATAATTCGATTTCTGCATTCCGGTACTTCTTTCCGCACCTCATCCCTCTCATATCACATTCTGATGCGAGTACAGCAAACCTAGCCAGTGTAAAATATCGAGATGCATACCGCATTATAACAGACAACTCATTGTATTCTATAAAAATGTACTAAATTATGAGCTGCAGTTCACCGTATATCGCGAGTTCATTTTTTATCGTGAAATTTTCAAGGGTTTAGACCGGCAATTGTGCACGCTGAGCTTCAAAATGATGCGTTAGGCTGATGCAGAGTTTGTTCAAGATTATTTTGACATTGCAAGCGAATGCTTGCGTTAATGTTGTTATTACATTATCACGCACAACACTCTGCAACTTCACTACAAAATGGTGTCGGTTACCAAAGAACATGAAAACTCTCGCTCAAAAAATGTATCGCAATTGGTTTGCCTGCAATACTGTTCATCATTTTTCGCATCTTATATAGATCCTATACTAATGAATTCCTTTTCCTCTCAAGATTTTTGCTTCTGTATAATAATATTAACTGTTTATTCTGTATTGACAAATACTTGAAAGTAGTAGTACCGCGCTGCGGCTTTTCACGAGTGCAACTTGATTATTTGATTAATAATTTACAAGATAATCTGTAATGACACGTCAGAATTCCGAGGAAGTTGTGGTAGAGCCAAACTCGACGGGCTGTTCCTGTCGCCTGGAATTATCCAAGCTCGTTCCCATATCAGTAGCCATCTTTGGAATGCAGGAATGAAGTCTGTGGTCACAACTCTACGGAAGTTTGGTGACAAATTTTACATGTTTACAAGGAACGACGCGTCCTCTTAATTTAGAGCCAAGATATTCTCATTATTTAGTGGATGGTTGAAACTCAGTGAAATCGTAGAACATGAATCAAGGATTTTATTTCAAGTTTATTGAATATTTTCCAAGCTTTAAGGGCTAACTCTAGCAAAGAGCTTTTCCACGTATAAATCTGTTGACAAAAGCGTACAGCTGAAACCTGTAGTGATAAGTCAAATTTTGAAAAATGTATAACACTTCTTTAATGAAATTTTTAAGTACAATACTTTGATACTCAATGAGAAACGAAACTTCAAGCAAAAATAATTGTTTGCTTTGGTTTATGACCTGAACTTACCTTAACTTCACTCTTCCGATCAACAACTCTCATAAAAGTCTGCCCTGCGGTCAATCCAGCGAAGGAGCATCGATCCCTAAACATGGAGACGGAAACAATTGTCTCAGTGGCGCCTCCGTTTGAATTGAGCAGCTTATGCTGCGAGAGGACTTGCTCTTTTGGGACTTTAAGCGGAAACTTCAAATCAGGGCATGCCATGAGTGATGAAGGTCACAAGTGGAGGTCCTAGCAATGTGAAATGCAGGCCACATGACAGTCATGAGGCCGCATGGCAGTCATGAGGCTGCATGACAGTCATGAGGCTGCATGACAGTCATGAGGCTGCATGACAGTCATGAGGCCGCATGGCAGTCATGAGGCCACATGACAGTCATGAAGCCGCATGGCAGTCTTGAGGCCGCATGGCAGTCATGAGACCACATGGCTGCCATGAGGCTCCGCCGCTTGTACCGCAGCAGACCAAGCCTGTCCTGTCCCAGACTGGATAAAACCTGATGATTTGTCTGCCTAACTTGGATACTAAGAGCAGAGCCGAGACAGAGCGGTTTCCTGCTCTGATTTACGGAGCACAGCGGGGCCCAGGGGAGGGAGGGGAGCTGCAGGGGCCTGTGAGGGAGGCAGAGGCTCGCCGTGTTGCGATTTGCGAGGGAAGTGGACGGCTCGTTTGGGCTGCTCGTTGTTAGGCAAGACGAGATCAGGATGCGGAGATTGGGACTTATTTTAAGCGTTCAGAGACTCGTAGTGGCTGGAAAATAAAGGGGTTTGAGTTCTGAGCGAGGGAAGGATAATATCAGAGGTCGTGATGGTGTAAAAGGCTTAAGCTATATTAATTGAGAGAAGTAAAAAGTCTCAGGGTGGGAGCTGTGAGGAAAGAGAGCTTACAAAGGTAGCCGATGTGCGAAGGGTGGAAGGGTCTATGAAGGACATATTCTCGTGACCCAAATATGGCAGCTGAATGCTTTTGAGGCTGCGCGCGTTGCAGGGGCATTTTGTTTCCGCTTTGAAATCCCTTGTTGATTTTTACCTCCTTATAGAGAGATAAAAGTAAAGTGAGAATGCGCTGTAAGTTGAGCGTGCGTTAACTCTTACGTATGTAACACCACAACACTGATTACATTCATTACAATGGTGAAATATTTTTACCTGATGAGTACATGCAATCCGCAAGTTAACGGAATCCTTGACTTTCACAGTATTAGTTTATAGCTTTATAGCTGTAGTTCACTTCAATTGAAAAAGATATACGTAGAAGATAATCTCGTTCAGAAATGACGAGTATCATACAGTTTTCGTCGTGATATTTTCTTCTATTTTATCCGATTTTTCAAGTAGTTGTTACAAACTACCCTGTTCTCGCTGCTCAGCCGTGCAGCAACATATGCATGCGTAATAAGAAAAAATCTTAAGAACTCCTCTCAGCCTGCCATCCGCCTCCGTTGAATGCTTTTCATCAAGGCTCAGGATTTGAAAAGAAGTCAAGTGGCCAGTTTGGGGGCGATCGTTGCGCTCACTTTTGGTCCGCATTCCGGCCCGTGCCAGCGCAGCGCCGGTAATTATGATCTTCTCTTTTTGTGCTGCCAACTGCTGAACACGGTTGTAATCAAAGGCGGAGTCGTCTGCCTCCTGCAGGGCCTGGAAAATATTCAAAGAGCTGGTACAGGGCGGAGTAGCTGGTACTCAAAGCAGCGAGTTTGTGTACGCATGGATGCCGTGCCCAATTCGCGTATTCTAAAACATTAGAAGATGAATAAAAGTCAATTTTTAAGTGGTAAGATCTCAATCGATTACATACTTTATGTAATTTAACTTCGTGCGAATTTGACCGCGACAAAAATTTTAATTTTTCAAAATGAATTAGTTAGAATTTTGAATGTGAATAAAAATATGCTTCTTACTTACACAGTGTTGCTAAAGAGATACAGCTCACTCTTAAGGGCACATCATTCACCAAATTACGTTGACGTTAAAAAGTTTCAGCTTTTGAAGATCCTTAGACACGTGATAAACTTGTGGCTCATTCGTGATACGTCAATCAATTAGCTCGATGGCTCATTTCAAGTGACGTTCAAGTATTCATGCAACTCTACAGCTTGACTGTTTATTTAAGCTACTCTCTCATGGAAATTTTCTTCCCCATTTATTCAGAATTTACCCCCACCGTTTCCGCGCCCTCTGTCTGCTCCCTTCTCTTCACAGTCATATTCCCCTCACAGGTATATTACTCGCGCAGTCATGTTCCTTTCACAGTCATGTTCCCACACAACAATGTTCCCTTCAAAGTCATATTTCCTTCACAGTCATGCTGCCCACAGTCATGTCCCCTTCAGAATTATATTCCCCACACAATCATGTGCCTTCTCAGTCATATTTCCCTCTCAGTCATACTTGTTTATCATGCCCACAGCTTTCCAATCAACACCTTTTCTCGAGAGCCCATCCTCGAGCTGCTGCGAGTTTGGTCAAGAGAAAATACGCTGTATTTTCGACACACTCACGTGTGTCATGGGTTTGCTACAGAGCCGACACAAAAATAGGCGTCACTAACATACCATTATGCACTATTCAGAGAAACAAAGAGTGTGAAGTACGAGGGGCAGTGAAAAAGTTATCGGACAAAATATCTAAAAAGTTTTTTCTCTAAAAACGTACAATAGATTTTTTCTATAGAAAGCACTTTGTATTCGCGGGTAAATTCCATCTTTGGAGGATTTATGAAGCTGCTGAAGAATTCATAGTATGTTTTAGGCGCTGTCTAAGATGTTTTCGATCACCCCTCCTACATATGTATCTTAATCCACCCAGAGTAAGTCTAAGGTATTTCATCCAAAATTTTAACTCACTCCAACTACCCATTAATTTTTTTTGCATGTAGACTAATGATAGATGAAAATAGAAATCACAAACAATGAATATTTTACACTTCCAGTACCAAAAGCTACATAACTAAACATTAGCTGTTGTTTCAGGTAATATACGTCAATGTAACTGGTTGTACACTTAAAGAGCATGGTGACATAACTCTGCAATAATTCTCCATTCTCGTAAGCTCAAATGACGCTTTATTGCGGAGAGTGCCTCAATAAATTAAGCCCGTGCGGGATTTCATAGTGCGGGATTACATAATACGGTATTACATAGCACGGGGTTACATAACACGGGATTACACGTACACGTTCTCGAACTGCATGCTGCTAGAACACTGAGCTGACGAGTTTAGGTTCATGTACACAAATGTGTCAAGGTTTCTGTGAATGTTAGCGCTTTATCATCTTAATGTAGATTTTTGAAGACATTTCTACAGTCCAAAGCTGACAGAAACTATTTTTTCAAACAAAAACAATTCCTTGAATGGACGAGTCGAACAGAGCAGTGAGGCCGAAAATTGCATCACTTCCCACGAGGTTTTCCGACATTCTGCACTGGACGGTACGCTAGAATAACTAAGACGTGACAGATGACCAGCTCTCTGACATGAAATGTATTCGTGGAGCCCCTCACCTGCGACGGCACCCACCACCACTCGTGCACGATTGAGTGGCTGAGTGGCAGAGGCCGCTGCCACAGCTGCATTAGTGTCACGGCGGGAGCGGGGCCTGATTTCTCGCGACCAATGAGCGCTGATGTGCACAGTTGCTCGCATTACCCTAATTACTTTGGTGTAATTACGCATAGCATGGGTCACTCCTGACGTTACCTTAATTCCAATGGGGTAATGAGGCGTGGTGTGGGTAACTCCTCGCATAACCTAGGTTACTAGAGGGTAATTAGGCATGATGTGGGTAACTCCTCACATTACCCAAGATAATAGAGGATAATTAGGAGTGGTGGGGTGACCCCTTACAATACCCAGGTTACTAGAGGGTAATTATCTATTGTTATCACACACTCGCGTAGCAAATCTGTTGTCCCCAGCACAGTACTCCCGCCCTCATTTCCGTTAATGATGAGCTATTGATTAATGATTCAATGTTACAGAGTAATATCCTTAAGCATATAAATGCATACTTGTTCACATGGGTGTGCACATAGACACAGAAGCCAGTGTACAGAGTGGCTACGAGTTTGTATAGGTGACGCGTATATGTACCTGGTACAACTTACGTAGCTGGGGCTGTACACAGGAGTGTATGTGCAAGAGTATACACGTAAATACCGAGTTACACTAATGTACATGCACGGGTACATAAGGGAGCGTAATGGGATTTTATGAGAGCTTATTTGGATAAAGGCGGGTACATACATACGGCGTTTAGGTTCCAGAGCACACACGTATACATGTAAAGGTGTATGAGCAAATTGCACCAGACGCTGTCCTTCAGCCCACTTACACGTACTGCGCACAAATTTAATTCACTCACCATAACAAATTTAATTCACTCAAATGACGCACGGTAATTCGTGACCCACGGTGATTGCGAACCTAATGTTAACATTCATGTGCAGGAAATGCAGGTTAGAATGCGCAGTCTCCCACAAAGTGATTTTTTGTTTCGTTCTTTTTAAGTTACCATGATTCCACCAAATCCTTTCTTTCACTTTAATCTTTCAAGAAATATTATCAGGGTTTCATAGCGAGATAGTGCTTTTTTTCAAATTCTATTTTTGTGCTATTTGACATCCAAGATTGCAGCGCCTTACAAAATATTCAATACATAAACACACGGTACAATAAATATTTGTCTACTCACAGCTGAGCCCAGCGTACTCATTTAAGTACGCCTCTAGAACTCTGTGACATGTGTAGAAAATTAAATACATTACATTTTTGAAAAATTCACAGTCCTTCTCACAAATATATGTATGTATTACAAAAAATGGATTAAAACCACCCATACCTTACTGGTGGTCTTAAATATGTTAAATGCCAGAGGAAAGGCATCTCCCCTACATGGCCTGTAATAGGCGCCACACCTACATACATGGCCTGCAATAGACACCACACCATCATACATGGCGTGCAATAGGCGCCACACCATCATACATGGCGTGCAATAGGCGCCACACCATCATACATGGCCTGCAATAGACACCACACCAACATACATGGCCTGCAATAGGTGTCACACCAACATACATGGCCTGCAATAGGCGCCACACCAACATACATGGCCTGCAATAGGCGTCACACCAACATACATGGCCTGCAATAGGCGCCACACCAACATACATGGCCTGCAATAGGCGCCACACCAACATACATGGCCTGCAATAGGCGCTACACCAACATACATGGCTTATAATGGACGCAGATTTCCCTTTAGGAGCAAATCTAACCGACTAATTTACACACGCTCCTATTCTCTGCGTAATATGTGATCGGAGAGAAATTTATATTTAGCTATTAGTCGCAGGCCGCTGTGCTCGTGTTGCCGGATTTAAGTGAATTTGTTCTTTAAAATGTTCTCAATAGGGAGTGGATTTCAGATGTTGGGAACGTTAATTTTAACAGGCACTTTATGTTCTCTTTGCCATAAATTGGAAGTTTAGCAAAGGTTATCCGGCTACTTGTTCATTGATCACGACTATCACTGAATTTCTAAAAGTCTCATTGTGGAGATTTTCTTGAGCATGAGTGAATCGGGAGAGGACGGACTGAGTGTCGACGTCGCTTGCTACGGCCTTCCATATAGGAGTTTTACTACTGTCGTCTGAAATTGGCTTCACCTGAAGCTTATGCAGCTCTTTTGTTCCTCCTTATTCTCGGCTTGTATTCTTTTTCTTCAATAATACGTTCCTTAGTTTGCTTTTGACAATTTGTCCACAGCAATAAATGTTGGACTTTGTCATGCGCAATTATTGCACTTTGTATTTGATTAAATAAAATGAACTGTTTTCTAGTATATTCCTGCCGAGCATGAAGTAAAGAAGGTTTTCCACTAATAATGACGCTAATTCGAAAAAATTAGTCACATGACGAATATTGTCACTAAATTAAATTCTTAAATGGAATTAGGATAACTTCTACAACAGTCCCATAGCTTAAAGTGAGGCACATGACACAAGCAATGCACATGACACAAAGCAAGGCACATGACACAAGCAAGGCACATGACACAAAGCAAGGAACATGACACAAGCAAGGCACATGACACAAGCAAGGCACATGACACAGAGCAAGGCACATGACACAAAGCAAGATAAAATGTCTGGATTCCCTGAAATTGGTTTTGGTACCATTCCCCGGCCACACTGATATGCCGCCTCTTTGGGAATGCCAAGTTTGATCTTCCTTTCCAACTGGAAGAACTCCGCCCCGATGTTCCGGACCGAGACCTCCTGCCTACGAGGCAAGCACGCTACCGCTTGCGCTACGTAGCCTCTGTAGCAACAAATTAGCGTAAAGCACAATATTTCAGTGCAATTTGTGAGAGAGGGGTTTGGCCTGTAGGTACATGCAAATCTAGAAACAAAGAGTAAAGGCCTCCATTCAAACAGCTTTGGCTGCCCCACTCAGAATCACCCCAGTGCGTGCGGCTCTTTCCAAGAAACGAGTCGATTTTCCTCAAAATTTAAATTGTTTCAGACTGAATTTAATTTGTCATGAATGAAATTTGATTTGTCACAAACGATATTTGATTTGTCACACACGAAGTATAATTTTCCACAAACTAAATTTGATTTTTCACAAATGAAATCTGATTTGTCATGTCAAGTAACTCAGTAATACAACTAATTGAACTGTACGTAGAGTCATTCTGTAGCGTCCATTCATGAAGGCTGTAGCAGCCTGCACAGCTGAGGGCAGCGAAGGTCGAGTTCCAGTACACGTAGAATAATAAGTAGCGAGTTCTAACATATTTGGAGCGATTAGTGACAAACTCTAGAGCATCTGGAGTAAATTTTAGAATATTTTCGACTTAACTTTTTCGCATGAGCACCCTAATTACCTTAATTAACAGTAATTTAAGTCACCCAATTATTTTCATAAATTATTTGATAAATTTATTAATGTTCATGAAAAAGTTGAGCTGGGCTCTGAGACCTCTAGTCGCGGTCGTCCATTATTCCCTCGGACGAGCGACCGATGCTGAGTGTCGGTGCACTGAACGGCCACCCCTAATTCTGGCACACACAGACGTGTTCAGCTACAAGCGAAGCATTGTGATATATTGAGTAACTACAGCAAGTTCTGCTTGATTATGCAAAGTAATTTTTGGACAATGTTTTGTAGTAAATTTAGTCGTATATTTGATTTATAAAAAGATGCGACTTTTAGAACTGATCATGCTATTTTAGAATTATTTTTTCTCATTTGAATGTTCATGTGAAATAAGGTTTCCTATTTCTAATTTTTTAAGGATCTATGCATACATGATCTAATTTAAAGTTCACTTTGACAAAGTAACAGAAAAATGAGACTAACATATTTATTCTGTAAAATTTAAATTAGTATTTATTTTAAAAAACTTCATAGGAAACCAATTAATTCTGCGAAATTGGCTTTTTCAATCAGAAGACAGCCTATTTTTTGCTTCTCTGTTCCTAAAGTCACTAAAAAGTTCCAGTACTGAGACTTTTTTACTTACTTTTTATTCCGTGATAGCTGTAAATATGCTACCTACTGAATCAAAATGCAAATTTCCTTGAATTTAATGTTTTTATATGAAATATATTTTATTCTGGGTTTTATCGATGAAATTACATGGTACTGTACTCAATTACTGAGTAAGACAAGGTAAAATAGAACGACAAAACAACTGAGACTGTTGATGCAGCCATGAACAAACATAGTTTCCTCCATTTTAATACCTTAACCTTTTCAATCCCGCTGGGATAGAGCGTCCCACAGATTTTGTGTGGGAGTTCTGGGGCACAATTGGCGCCTA
>VOMN01132708.1:0-13750 GCA_014899125.1 Orchestia grillus | reverse complement strand
AATAATAATAGTAAGTCCAACGTAATTTGGTTGCTTTCAGTTCCAAATTCAGATTGGAATTTATTTCCGCTCTTACAGTCTTAGATTTACGCTTCGCTTATTATTGGGATTAATTGCTTCAATGACTTCGTTTTCTATGACTGGAGTGATGAGAAAGGTTCGAGTGAAGTGCGACCCCCGATACGTTAATGTTAAGTATCGCTGTCATTCTTGAAGGGCTTTGAAAGTAATCAAGTTTCGTCATGGATTCTTATCATGTCGTTCAAAACTAGGGTTAATATGGTCACTAAATATGAACGACTATTCACGCCGTATTTCATTCATTTACCTACCTTACATAAGTTGATCTTTTAGGGTTAATAATGTCTTTGGTGCGGTCGAATAATCCTAATTGACGTCTGCCTGTTACAACGTATATTAAGCATGTGTCTATAATAAGAAATGAATAGTGCTATCTTCAAAAAGTTTGCTAGCTTTATTCCGAACTTTTCCGCTTTGTTAATTTCTGAGACGTAGTTAATTATGCTCATGTAAATGTATGTTCGTTAATAATGCAGTTAAAGTAGAAGAAACTGGACGGTTATTTATGTTCTGCGATGGTATAAAGTCTTGCAAACGGCATTTGATTGCTTATGTTACTGTTGGATAGAAAAAGTTTGTTGAATTTTTCTTAGTGATTTATCCAGAAGAATTGAGTGGGTGTGTCTGAAAATGACATTTTGTCGATCTCGCTGAGCTGACATAACCGGTCCTGTCTCAAGTTTTATGGCAACTTCGAGGGTTGGTACACGCTAGAGGCTTTTACTTCAACTTCAAGAGAAGTTTTGTGAATTGAATTAATACAGCCGAATACGCCTTGAAATCTCATCTTCTTTGCTTCACCAGTTTCGTGGGTCACTCGTGCTTCTTTTGCTTACTTCGTTCGCTATTTTTTTTCTCTCATTCCAAACATTTACTAAGAACATGAGGCCAGACATGATCAATATTTTCATTTTTATTCGAGTTACAAACCTAAAGTATCTTACTTTCAGTTACATTGCTCGTATATGTTCTGCCATTCACTTCCTAACTCTTTGATTTAGCTTTTCGATTTAGCTTTGATTTGTGTTGCTACTCGTATCTGCTCATGCTATCGTATCGTGATATAGAGGCTCCTTAACCGTGATCCTTCCACATTTTTATGATATTTTTTTCAAATTTTAAAAATGGGTTGAATTGTCAGTTGTACAACTAGATATCATCTTGAAATGCGTGAATAAATTCCATTTAATAATATTCTCAGTTATGGCCTGTGCCCATAGGTGACACTGGGAGGAACTGAGCGCAAATTTAGAATAATATTTAAATATACGAATGCTGGTATAATAAGGGCACTCTAACAGAATAACGGTCAAGTAAGGTGCTGGTGATACTAGTCATGGATTCGTTTCCCAATCTATTGCACGTATTAGTGGGCTTGAAAACGTTCAGAAATGTTCTGTTAACAACTTACAAAATTATTTTTTTGTATATGCGTTGTAAATATTTTTTATCGACTACGTAAATTGAAAAAAATTATACCTAAAAATTGCAGATCTAAATTTACGTTTTCTTTCATTTTCTTGTAAATGTACCTGTATGTGTACTTGCATGTACCTGTATATCTTGTTTATATTAAAAAAATATGGTCTTATTTCGTTTTATATAGAAGTTTGTGTTGCGTTTCCTTTTAGTTGGAGCATTATTCACTTTTCTGCTTGAAATAGAGTAAAATGCTGCCGAAAATAGAACTCCCAATTCACCATTTTTTACCATGTCTTTCCATTCACCACATCATTTCCATTGGTGTCTTTGAGCGATATTACTGCTGAAATTACTGTATTGCCTTTCTGAAATTCATACAGTAAAATACCCCTGATAAGGTCTTTCCTTGGAGTGTACTACTTAGGTCCATAATAGTTATTTCCTGAAGTAATTATTACAAAATTTGGAAGATCAAATATTTTAATTATTTAAATAGCTACACATGTCATTCATATGTTAAATTAGTGTAATGATGCCTGAAATCATGGCTGAAAAACGAACAAAACTTTCGTTACAAACTAATATTTCAAAAATTTCATAGATAATTTTTTCTGTTGAACATTCAATCAGAGCTGAGCATAATTTTAGTTTGTTTCTGACCTGAAAGGTTCCATCATATATGACGAATCAAGGTTACATGCCTCGTAATCCGTGCGAAGTTTACATCTCCTCGATGGCAGGGCCTTCTCAGTAGAAAGATGACTCGAAATCGACTGGAAATATGGCCGAACAACGTATTTCACTCGCACTTTCCAGGTACCAACACCACTTACTAAAGCGAAGTGATCGTCAAGCTCGTCTTCAGTGCTTCGAAGAAAATCTTTCAGAGCGCAAGTCCAATAGTGACAGCGAACACTAAAACGGTGAACTTTCTGGTTGTGCCGATTTAGTAGTGAAATTTCATCATAATCTAATGGCGCATCCCGTCTCCATCAAGTAGTCATTTTATTTGCTGAACAAATTGGAGACTAGTTCAGCAAAAAAGTTTTATCGCGCTAAAAGTTTCGTGTATCGAGGTATTGCGACAAAAATCAATATCAAGGGAGTATGAGGGAAGAACCCATACTAAATTTGACTGATTATCTTGGAGACTAGTAAACGCGCCCAGCCAAAAAATGGCGGGACAAATGATGCTAATTTTTCAAGATGCCCTCTGGTTTATGGAAAACCTGACCAAATGTTTTCAGTATCACCGATACCGACTGACTCCTCTTGACAGTCACGCTGATTCGAAATACGGCCTCGATCATTTTCTCCTATCTAAATCCTTAGTAGTAGCATCTGACGTCGCTGAGCGCTCCCACCGTGGCTGCAAACCAAACAGCTGGGGCTTAAAGAGCGTTACAAAGAGAGGGACGGACCATGCAAGCAACACTGTGTTATTATTATACAGGGTGGCCCCAAAAAATATATGCACTATTTTGAATAACAAGTCACGTCACGTTGGCATCCTTCTGTCTCGGAAGACAATGGGATATTGCGCCTTGGAGTCAGTCTGTGGTGGAATTGCAGCGCCTGGTGTGGCTGTAGAGCCCGATCCTCGAGCGGCACGTCTTTTTGCATGAGTACTCTTGAATAACAAGTGCTCTTTCGTTATTGAAAGTCCATAAGCTTTTGAGAATTTCCTATCTAGAATTAAAAATTTATGAAGTATCATAGCTACAACCGAACAGTTTTTTTTAATCTGAATAATCCTTTCATTTTACAAACATTTTCCACCTAATAGCAAATCAAATAGACTCAGGGTTTTTGGCCCTGCAGCATACGAGAAAACAACGATCCTTCGTTTTGGAAACATTCTTTTATTCAAAAAACGTGTCGCAAGTTGTAAGGAGGTTTCAACTTACCTTTGATGTACAAACTGAGTGATCTCAGTGAGGAGATCCAAGTCGTTTTCTCCAGTCACGTTACCTTAAATAAAATTGGTCCAAAAATATGACCACTTCCAGTGAGCCCAATCCACAGTGGAAGCTTTCGCGACAGGTTTTTATTTAGGAAATATTTTCTATAGAGTATTTGAAGCGAGAATATGTTCTTGAGTTTTGCCTTAAGTTTACTAGTCCGTTCATATGAAATGCCGATTCATCACTCACAATGAAGTCTTGGCCAAATATTTCGTTTTTCTGCAAAAACCATTCACAGAAACTTCTTCGCTGTTCCAAATCTTTTACCAGAATTTCCCTTATTCTTGTTCAGAATAATACCATGAGCTTGCTGTTAATATTCCTTTTAACATCCACCTGGTCACAGATTGTCCATCAATGGTAAGTAGAAGCCTTCTTATAACAAGCGATATGTTTTTTTATTCAAAGAATGTTTCCACTACGAAGAATCGTTGTTTTCTCGTCAGCTGCATGGCTAAAAATCTAAAGTTCATTTAATATACTTTTAGTCAAAATATTTATGAAACGAAAGGATTATTCAGATCAGAAAACTGTTCGGTTGCAGCTATAATACTCCATAACATTTTTAATTTTTATCAAGGAAGTCCTGACAGATTTTTGTACTCATGTTAACAAAAGAGTTCCAATTATTCAAAACATAGGTTTTTTGAGCCACCCTGTATATTGGGATAGTGGGATAATCTATTTACTTGAGTTATCTCGGTAGTGATAACAGGTACCCTACATACAAATGGCAGCAATATATTATGTATCTACAGGTCAGAAAAGAAGTCTCGAAATGAAACTATTCGTATTTGATAGACTTATTATAGGCAATCCTACTTTTGAGTTTGGTACGTGACGAGAGGGTGTTCAATTTTTAAAGAGTCGAGAACAGAGACCACGCATGATAAAAATTCGCATCGGAACAGGGGCTTGAACTTATTGAATATAAAAACACTTCCTAATAAATGTTCGCTGTTTTGTAACCATCGAGTGTGTAACTCATTTGAAAATCGCCATAGTTTTTTTTTGACGTTCTTCGCTGAGTTCACTGGCGCAGCAGCGCAGTGGCGCGGTCCCTAATACCGCGTTTCTCTGTCGAGGCCGCTGACCCAACTCGACAGAATGTCTACGTCGAACTGCTAGAACTCTCCAGTGGCCACCTGTAAATAGTGCGTTGAAAAATGCGCCACACGGGCGCATTTATCAGCCGAGAACTACAGTACCTACAGTCAATCCTGGAGATGTGACATACTTGTATGTACCATTTGAATTGTGTTCAAAATGTGTTTTACTAGGTATTCGAAATGCCAAGAGCTAAAATTTCTATACACAAGTCAAATGATGCATTAAAAAAGTACGTCACAACTCAGGGCTGCCTGTACGGTTTCTTGTGACAACCGTGTGGAACATTTTGTTTTTTATGTGAAGTACTGTTATGCATTGACTCGCGGAGTTACAAAGGGTACAACAAATAAATCACTCGGCTCAGAACTTGGAAACTGATTGTCAGTTCAAAATCTTGTGCTTCCGATTATCTTGTGTAACAAAATTTTTTTATACAAGTTAACCAAAAACTTGTTTCTTATTCCAGTATTATTCAAATTATCTCAGGCAGAACATGGTACATAGTATCGTATTACATTCCATTATTTTCAGAAATTTAAGTCAAAGCGAACATAATGTAATTTCCTTACTGAAAGAGGTTTGCTGTTATAAATAACTTGAAGACCAACACAGATATAAGAATTTTTAGCTTCGCCCTTCTACCTCACACTCTCGAGGCAAGAAAAATACCAATTAGTCTGAACGAAAATAATCAGATTTAGATGCAATCAATACTGAAAAATTTGACGGCAGGAAATATGTAAACAAATTCACTCACAGTTCTCTACCTAATAAATAAATTTTCGCCGAAAATGAATGACTTGTGATAACGCACAACAGGGATGGATATATTAGGTTGGTAGTTAAATTCGGTGCTATATGGTGGTATCTGGAATCAGCTCTACAGCATATGTGACGGCAGTTGCCTCACACACAAACTACTGAATATTTCAAATAAATTTTTAGTTTGCCTTGTCACGAAAGTAACGTACAACTACCAGTTACGCTAATAAACATATACATTGTTTTAAAAAAGTTTACTCCGGGTGCGTGTCAGACAAATTTCAGCATAATGTCATAAAAATATTAATTTTTACGGGCTTGTGTCCGTTCTATTGTTATCTTATGGTTTCAGCCAGAAGATTCAGTTTTGAATGTGAAAAACACATCAAATTTGCGTGAGCTTTACATCGTTTTGTGCGTATGACTTTCGTTTACAAAAACATGCCCGATGTAATGCATTTTTCAAATCACGTATTGCTTGTGAAAATGCATTGAATTTCGTTGAATCAAAGGCTATAGAGTGTTATTTAGCTAAGAAGAGGGAAACGATTGAAATGCGCTCGTATGTCATCGTTTAATTTCATTGAAGTGATTCAACACGCATCCGGTTGATAGAGACCTACCTAGAGAAAAAGGAGCGTCGTGTTAGCTCATTAAAATTCATATATTTTCCGAAACTTTGATCAGGCTGCAACTCGTCTGAAACGTAACAACCAAAGTAAACTTTCGTCGAGCACTCTACAAGTACGTAAAAGTAAGTTAGTAACCGATATTGTCATAATTGCAACTGGAAAATTCAATCTTGAACTGTTCATAAATATAAAAACTACAATCGCTGCTAAAAGCTCTTAAGTTTATTGAGAAATTACGCTAATTTTCAATTGGGAAGGTTCTTTCGTTGTCTACCTGCATGATAATAATCATGCTACTCTACATTGATGCTAAAGTTGAAACGCCGGGAAATAACCATAAGGTTATTCGTTTGTGTGAAACAAGTCTATTAGCTGAGCAGATAGAAAGTAAAAAAACAGTTCGTCTGGGAAATTGCTGGTTTTAAAATAGTTGAATGTACACAGCCGGTGCGAATCTTTTAACGCTTTGTCTCCGGAGTGGGTCATATATGGTACCCGCGATCATCTAACCTAACCTNGCATGTAATTTTACCTTTGTGGAGAATCGTAGTCAAAGTGTTAATCAATATGAAGTTAGAGTGCATAAACAGGGAAAAGCAGGAAGGTTGGATGTTTTTAAGAGACTGCAAGTAAATTTTTACCTGAGTCAGCAAGTGTACCAAATTATATCACTTATGTAGTGTGCAATTAGAACATATGAAAATTACTTCCATAGCCAGTACTAAATCATGAATGATTCTGTGTTGTTTTCTCTAATATATAAAGAGGAGGCAATTTTCCGGCCTCGCTGCCTAACTCCGTGCATTAAAATAGCAAAGCTACAAGTTTATGATCACAAATCAATGATATAAGAGGTTGACATGTATATATTGCGTATGAAATATTTATGGCATACGTAGACCATTTGGGGTGTTTGAGAGATTTGGATGCATTGTGTACAATAACGTACTCTGAATCATGAAAAACGCATTGAAGAATTTTTTCTTTTGAATCACATTCTAAGTTTTAAGGAATTGAGTGCACGAGTTTGAAATCTTACCCTCATGCTTTAAGTGAGAAATTCGAGGGACATCGCTGCCTCACGTCTGACATCTAACTCACGTATGCTGGACGTTGACGGAAAAAAGTTGCCTGCAAATTATTTTTGTGGTGAATTTCCGCAAACTGCCATCTATTAGACCAACCTAGGCTTTTTTACTAACATTGGCAGTACATGCAATTACAACATTTTTTAGTCCTATGTTCACCTGGGGGAAATTCACGGAAAGATCTTTGAATATATGTTTTGCCGTTTGTTTTCTGTGATTGGTGTGTCATAAAAATTCAGTTTTTGTTGGGTATTTACCGCCCAATCCAATCATTTCGATTTATGGCTTATAATTCGGAAAATAATTTCCTCAGTTATTATTTAAATCTCTAAAATTTATTTCCGATGCTTCGTGGCGTCTATCAGAAAGCGAAAATATATCTCAAAGATAGTTTCTCTCAGTGCGTATGTGAAGCAAGCTTGATTCATCTCGGTATGCAGAAAAACTAAGGTCGACAAGTTGGTTCCCTTCAACAGAATCCTGGCATGTTTTGCTAGTCCAATGTGAAACTGACTAAAGGCATTATGAGACAAACTATGCACCAATATGCCGAGGGTTTCGTATTAGTTGACGAATTCAACAATACTTTGCTCCGATACCCATGATACGTCAAATTCCACAGTATAGACAAGGCAAAAGTAATCGAAGGACTTACGGGGAAACCAAGATCCAGAATCATAATCCCGTTGCTGGAGCACTTTCTTGATCTGAGCACCACCATAAAGGGACTCAAATCTAACCGTTTGAAATTAAGTAAACTTGATACTTGTTAAATAAACGTAAACCTGCTTGCGCTAGCGTAAACCATAACTGGACAAAAGTGACCAGTTGTAATTTTGGTACAAAATTACGTGTTGTACGTTAACTTTCGGAGACGACCACAAACTATTAACTGTTATCGTAGTCCTTGCAAGTGATGTACATGTTGTTTTCTCCCTGGTATTTGAAGCCGATTCAATTTTATTTTCTTTAAAAGTGTGTTCATTTGACAATGTGAAACTCGCCCGTTTCAAGATGATTGACGACAGATTCTTGCTGTAAATATGAACTCTTGATTGAGGATTAATCGTAAACTAAGTATTGATATGAATTGGAATTTAATATGAATATCATATTTACAATATTATAACGCTACTTAAGAATAATGTCGATTAGCGAGGAGAGTAACACGTTTCAAATTTACGCAAATTGTCTATAGCTATTTTTAGCGTCGATTTGAATTGCATTGAAATTTTTTGCAATTTTTTCTTCCTATTTACATATTGTTCAACCGTGGAAAGTTAACGTGCATCTTGCGAATGTCCTGGTAGGAAGGGTTACATTCCAGAAAATAATTTTACGTTTGTATTTTCGGTGTAGGAAGTAAAGGATTGAGGTTCAAAGCTGAGATCTGAAGCGTAGCCCAGCTGTTGGGCAGAAACGGCGCTGGTTAAAGCAGGCATGTCCTAACGCCCTGCTTCTCGTGCTTCCTTCAGCACAGCCACCGGTCAGCCCCTAAATTCACGCCTGGTATTGTTCGAATTTTACCAACCCGAGCCACAATTTTGCGTGAGCTCTCTGATTGATGTGTTTGTACTTCGCTTGCTGGAAGTCGTCAATGAAGAGTTCTCTGCAACGCCAGTTGATAATATCGCAATATGCCAATACGCTCTTGGAAACTGAGGTATTGACCAACTGAGCCCGCTGCTTTGCACTGTTTGTTGCTATCATTAAGGCAGGTTCTTTCTTTTGTGCTCTTCATTCTAATTTTTCATGTGGCGAGTATGAGTTTATCTAATATTACGAGTAATTAAGAAATATATGCTCATAGGTTGTAAATATTGAAAAGTTATTTCTTTTTTATCAATGAATTTTGATGATTCAGTGGTATTCTGAATACATAAGAAAATAGTCTTTGTTGCTTGGTGTCAGTTAGGTTTAACGCTTTGGATTAAGTTAGGTTTGAACTTTTTTTTCGTCTTGCTTCACAATATTATCGAAAATTTTTTGGTTTCTTTCTGCAATAATTTGTTCATACTTACATGACTTGAAAGCCTTTTCTGATTGGACTTTGACGTTACACTTACAGAGAATAAAATGAGATAAATTTGGGTCGAGTTTTTGTTAGTCTCAAATACGAATATTTCCCACTAGGAATACCTGTATCACACGCTGCATCGCAGTGTCTGTAATTTTCACATAAACTGTGGGCGTAAAACGATATTTCTGAGTAGAAATGTTTCTTAACGTGCTAGCGACAGATTGTCTGATTGTGAGTTAACTTCATTTCATAATAGTGTCTCCTCAAGGAGCCTAAGGTAAGCCATAAGCAATAGGGTTAGGTTAGTAAAATTTGTCTGTTCCATGGTACGGGGACTGGCGTCTCCAGGGGACACTGCTATATTACCTCAGTTTTAGCTAAGCCTTCGGGACTTCTATCTTTCCTGCCCACTTAACTTCTTTTTAGTTTCATTCTATCTCCGCAGATTATTCTTCTTTTAACTTGCTGTTTGTATGTGCAGGTAACCTTGTGTAGGAGAAAACTTTGTGCATATATTCCTCGTTTTCTAAAATTGTTGTTGTCCCTTGTTGTCGCTTTGGAAACATTTTATGTGGGTAGGGAGCTTCAATCTAATAATCTGTTCTTTCAAAAAGCGTTAGCGTCTGACCAATTAATGCATCTCACTGATAATATTCGCGTTTAATGGGTTCCCTAGCGTTGCGCCAGAGTTGATCGATTACTTTGTTGTTTTGAACCGCATGTCTTTACTAGAACGAAATAAAACTAATGCAAATCCAGAGGAATCCTGGGTCTAAATCCTGTGACGGTTACTTCACGTACCTATTAAAAATATTGATACCTGCGTACCTGTTAAAGTGAAATCATATAATGCGGTATAGATAAGTTCTTGCTTTCTGAAACTGCGTTTCGCCATGTACGATCATTTGAGATTCAATGCGTGCCACGATGAAAAATGTCAGCGATTAAATACAAAATTCATGAATATACGTCTGGGTTGTAGTGCATTCCAATATGTCGTTGATTTTTATTTGAACAACGAACGATTGCATTTAGCTTGCAATGCCCTCTGCGTAGCCTACTTGGTGCGCAAAGTGGCTACGTCGTCGAGTCACTATTGGGGAATAAGAGAATGTTTCCACTGTCTGAGTTATTCACCGGCGGACTTCCAAAATTAACTCATGGAAATACTCTTCAATTATGTGAGCAGCTTGTACAAATCATATATTGTTTATCTTGGCATTCGTAACTCATTGACTCCATGATTTGCTGTCAATATTTCATTTTTATGTCTACACCTTTGATGTCAAACTCTGTGATATGTGAGCCTTCCAAAGGGAAAAAATAGTTTCCGCACTATTTTGAGCTCATCTGATGTACCGCGATCGACAGTGACTAATGTGAATACAGCTGTAGCAAAATGTCATAAAACATTGACAATGAGTACTCGAATTAACACTTTGAATCCTGTTGTATTTTTATATGGATGTTCTTTCTTGACACTAGGTCATTCATGTGTGAAATATAGTTTGAGGCACTGAAATGATTGCCATCTCACAAACTGGCCAGCGTGCTGTCATGGAATGCTAGTAACTAAAGTAACGAATAAAGTAGTTTTATTATATTTTGATGTTTTATTTTAATTTATTCCAATACAAAAAATAATGACGATGCGCAATTGTCAATAAAACCCCTATTGCCTTTACCATCTATTACCATCGTACTCATTCGATAAGTATTATAACCCTTCAGGGTAAAAAAAAAGCCTTGTTCAAATTAGTTAAAGTCGATTTTTAGGAACTGCCGGACTTGAAAACGGATAAAATGTAAAAATTATGAGATGATTGCGAAAAAGTACTTCCTTGACTCGATACTTCCTTGACTCGATACTTCCTTGACTCGATACTTCCTTGGTCAATATTGTAGCAACGTATGCATGTGTTGCAGCGAGAGCTTTACAAGTGTGTCATTTTCACTGCATTTAAAATTGATTATCTGTAATATTAATCTCTCTATTCTGTTGCCTGAAGTTGCTGAAAGGATGATTCATGAGAAAAGCTTTAAAGGAAGCACAGGATACTTATAATTCTTTCTACTAGTGACATAAAAAATGTAATTTTATAAATTTGGTACATTACGAAAGGCTGGGAAAAAATATGAAGTACCAAGGCAATGAACCAGAGGTGTAGAGAAAGGCGCGTCACTTATCATCCTCGTAATTACTACAGAAGAATTTTGTATGGATACCGAAACACTTCATTGATATCTTGAGGCTCTAAGGTAAGAAATGGAGGCGACCCAAGGTCGCTGGATCAGTGCACACCAGAGACACTCGTGATGGTTTTCACCCACTGCATTCGCTTCTTTTATGGTGATCGTCTGGTGAAGCCTCGTCCAAATCTTCACTTTTTTTGCAGAACGTTTGATAGGAATTTTAGGATGCATCATTAGTTTGACAACTGTATCGTCAGAACTGACCGCTATGGTCCAAAATAATTTTTTTAGGGTTGCATGTTATTTCCTGGCAAAACAATGCATTATTTTATTGTAAAATCAATTTAGAATAGTTTTCACCAAGTGGTGTGACTGCTGCTCTGGGCATGGACACATGGACTGAGGGAGCCTACGCTCTCTTTCGTGCAGCTCACCCCAGGATCCCACTTTAGACCCTACCCATGTACACTTCAGCACGCGCAGCTCTTGTTGAGTACCCTTTTTAATTAATTTTGTAACAAATGAAATGCATCTAAATTTTTTCACTCATTTATTGCTACTGAAAATCGTGTTATCTGACACGGAAACGATGCTCCTAGAGTTTTTGGCCTTCAATCATGAAACTTTGCTTTTTCGACGCAGAATTAAATTCCGTAAAACATGAAGGGGCCTAATTTTAAATTTACAAAACCTTGAAAAGTTACTGAGAGAAAACTGGGAAGTAAACGTGAACAAATTAGAAGAAATTCAAAAGGCCTTGAATTTTTTCCGGTTTATCTAAAATAGCCTATCAGTTTCTTACTTAATTGAATTGAATCTTATACGAATAAACACCATCGGCCTTGTGTGAAAATTGAAGGATGGGAATCGATTTAAAAATATTACAAAAAACCTTTTATACATAATGTTCTAGAAATGGGAAAGGTGCAAAAAAATAAGTTTTTCTTTCAGTGAGTTCTATACGTGGGCCAAATTTGAAAGTTATCGGTCCCATACGACATAAAAAGTTGAAAATGTGAACGGTCCCCTTTACCAGCATAGACGAACATGTGAAAAATAATTTTATGCTATTTTACTGTCATTATGCAGTGAGCCAGTGATTCTTGCGCGGCACTACGCCGTCCCTAAGCTATGCGCAGGCCGCGTAGGAACGACTTCGTCCGATGAAATTGTAAAGAGATCGATCAGCAAAGGAAGTGTTCTCTGCAAAGTACGCGCACATGTCTGCCATTAAGCGCCTTCACTCTTACACGTTCTCTGCTCTACGTTATATAATAATACGCACGATTTTATTTAAAACCCAATGAATTTCATTGTCATTCTTGAAAAACTGTAGGTAAATTTTTTTTGTGATTGAGTACTTTCTTCCTGAATGACCTCTGGCTCGTATAATTTGCTCGTTTTCACATATTACCGGTATAATTTTTACGTGCGTGCTGTGAGTTTAACTAATCTCTTAATAATCTGCCTTCAACAACTGTAACCAAAAAAATGCATATTTTTCTCTATAGTACTCAGACTTATTTCCCACTTTTTATGCTCCTTACCGTGTGAAGAGTTGATGCTATTAACTCTTGCTGCATCTACAATTAATTTTTTTTTTGCATTTGTCTCCAGGGCATTTTCGTGTGGATCTTTCTCTTGTCATTGCCCCTTATTTCTTTGCTCTTCTTAATTTTATTCCTACTATTTATGTTCTCTTTTTTCCGTAATCATCTCGGAAGGGATGTGTTTTTGAACCTTCATATAAGTAGACGCACAATTAGATACAAAAAACTGTCATGGCTGTATGACTCGACGCTTAAACATTGAATAAACTTCATGTGGTTTGATAAGCTATCGTTGATTTTGTTTGCCACAGAAGCCCTAGTTCGTGTGGGGAACAAGGAGAATGTAACTGCTGTGGACTGTTGGCTTCGAGCTAGCAAACGTGGAGTCAATGATATTTTGGACGTTCATGTCGCGGTATTCAGCTGGAAATTTTTTATCAGATTGAATGGCACGTTAGTGCAGATGTCTCTACATCCTTAGTGCCAAAAAATTTCATAGACTTGCATGCCTCTATCGACCATTGCTGCAGTCCGAGATGGTGATGTACCCTCCGCTCTTCCAATAAAGCTGAATCTTAGCTCTAGAAACATTGGAAATTACATTAATTGCTTTTCCTAGGTCAGGTTATTATACTGATCTCAAAAACACAGTCGATTCATGCGGAATAGTTCTATTGTAACAACTGAGAATAATCAAATTTCCTTCTCCATCAGTGTATGTACAATGAATGCAAATTAGGAACAAGTCCTAAATTTTGCATAATGATGAGAGGAAGCGGACTTTCGATTACAAATTCAAAACATTCGCGGCATGCGTATTATTTAGTACGTACTATGATACCTTGCCATATGTTACCTTGCCATTTAGTACGTACTATGTTACCTTGCCATATGTTACCTTGCCATTTAGTACGTAATATGTTACCTT